>MJUU01014882.1:27070-52142 GCA_002080025.1 Modiolus philippinarum | reverse complement strand
ATTCGAAGCACATTTTTTGCTCTTTTTGGAAAAATGCCTTTGCCAAGTGTTCAAATTTCTACTACAACCTATATTCTTTATATAATGCTTACTAATGATGGGTTTGCTTTTTGTACTAGGTAAACGATAAATACAAAAAATAAGATTTTGTGCAATTTTTATCCAAAAATGATCGTGAGGGATCAGGTGACGAAATTAATGATCGTGAAGGATTAAGCTTAACCATGATTGTAAGAAAAAAAATGTGTGTTTTTTTTCTCCTATTCATTTTTTTATATGTGCATGTCTATTTTTCTTTGCTGTGCCTTGCTCATGTTATGACTTTGTTTCTTTGTTTTTCCAATGTTGCCATTGTCATTGTATTGTTCCTTCAAGACTGACAGTTCGGTTCTCACTTACTATATTCAGCAATATTACGATGATATCAAAAAGCACATTAAACAATGGGAAGATGTTAATTTTAAGTATTTTCAAAAGTGCAGTAGTGTTTATTATTGCATTATTCTTGTTACCGCGGGAAGCACATGAATATGTATATTCACTATTGAATCAAATTGTCGGATTCCTATTCATGTCGTTTTCGTCCAGGGTCTCAAAAAGATTTAAACTTAATGTTTAGAATTAATTGAAATGAATTGAAATCGATTGACCTAGAATACTGGAAAAACTCTTAAAGGGAACCGCATAACACACTTTTAACTGAGAAATAATGTTTATCGGCATTTCGTTGAAATTTGTTTTATAAGCGTGATTCATGTATGCTCTATATACATTTCTGTTATGGTGTAATTGTGCTTGAGAGAATTTCCCATATTGGTGCACTAGCATATCTTAAATTTTGACATTTTTATTATCTTTGTAATATCAAATTATTATTCTGACCACCTGTTTATTGCGCCCACATCTCAGGATTTTATTATGCCTAGTTTTCATACTTTTGACTCGATGAGTGTCCTGTGTTTGTTTAAGTGTTGTGAAATGTCTTCTGTTATTCTTTTGTCGGGCATCGGATGGCAGCGATTGTACACTTTGCCAGTTGATTTTATGTTTGTTGACAACACCGCATTCTTGAATGATCATGAAGCATGGTTGTAGCGTTTCTCGACAATTAGCAATGAATTACACTCAAGCGGTGCCAGGGGCCGTATTGAACTTACTATGAGGTATGAGCAAGGCTTAATGTTGAAGGCCTTATGGTTATTTCACGATGAAGAACAACAATAAAAATTTTGTTCCATTGCTTTATATTAACACGTATTTATAGAGGTTTGTCTCATATGCATTTACTCCATATCCCTTCTTTTCTTATTTTAGGTCTCAATCCTTTTTTTTTAAGTTTTAAGTAAGGCAAACTATTATATAAACATTCTTTGGATAGAAAATAACACATAAAATCAACATTTAAATCTAAATATCTTAATTTTTTTAGGCTTAAACACTGAAAGAAATGTGAGCATGAGTCTTTGAAGTAGTTTAGTGTAAAATGAAATAACATTTGATTTTAAAATAGGAAGAAGACACTAGTTTCTAGATATTGCCATGAAAATAATAAACAAACACGTGTGCACAAAAATAACCCTGTGTCATCCCCATTTTTAGTCAAACTTTAAGGGTATGGTAATTCTCGATCAACTACATTTCTGCATATGAGGAGACATAGTGCAAAAATGTAAGGAGAAATCATGCACATCAATAGGTGGCATAATTTAAAAAATGGTCATGTACATAATTACAATTCACTACCGAATTCGATTTCTACCGGACGTGACATGTTCAACACGGCGTGTGTTTTATAACAAACAGGAGATGCTTACTCTACCGGTGCATCTGGCTTCGGTATCACGAACTGTCTTATTCTTAATGTTCAAGTTTCAATTTTTGTACAACGATCCCACCAAGGTTCTTCCCTATGTGTTAGTCACTAAACCAAACCAGGGGATTTGGGAAGTGAATCAGTTATTTTTAGTTATAACTATACAACATATTTTTTTTCAATGTACGCACATTATTACGGATTTAAATTATTACATGTTCCCAAAAAATTTAAGAGAAAAATGTAGAACTTTGAATAGTGTGATTTTTTCTACCGTGCAAGGACTCCCAGACAGCAGCACGTTTGGCACTAGATTCAAGCTGTCTGGGTTTTCTTGCACCGCAGGAACAACAAACTCCTATTTCATCTAAATGTTTACTATTTTTTGTTCCTTTCTTTTAACAAGCACATGCCCCTTCCAGGCCCACGTAATGCAAATTGAAATTGTTTTAAAAATTGTTGTCTCTGTAGTGCTTTTGGACTAATCTCTTGGATTGACGGTTTGGTTGCCTTGTTGTTGCTTTGAAAATAGCTGATTTTAAGTAAGTAATCTTTTTAATTACAAACCAAACACTAATTTTCCTCTTTTTCTGTTTAAACAATTAGCACCATTTGAAAGACCAAATCTATGTGATATTAACAAGTTGTTTTGAAAATTTCTGATCTTATAGTAGAGACAACGCAAAGTAATGTCTACTGGGAGTCCGAAACTCGGGGAAAGCACGTAACCATCCATCATGATAAAAACCCAGAGTACCAATGCAAAAACCCAGCTTTGGAAAAATATTCGGTGTCTTTCGATAGGGGAACTTTCAAAGTATCTGCTAGTTATCGGGCCAGTTCTGGACTTTGAAATTCCCTAGTTATGGGTACTATCAACAGGTCATCAGGGCGAGGCACTGGTTTAGGTATACAAATCGAAATCCAAAGAACCGTCTAAGGTACGAGCTATTCAAAGGCAGCTTTGACATTTTCCAATATTTTTAATTATGGTTAATTTCTGATCTTATAGTCGAGACAACGCAAAGTAATGTCTACTGGGAGTCCGAAACTCTCGGGGAAAGCACGTAACCATCCATCATGATAAATGCATCGCCATTGTGATCATAGGTACCTATTAATGGCCCTGGATGGCCATTTCGAATTAATTCCTCGTTCGCAGAGCAGTGTCACAGGATATATATATATATATATGTTCAATAAGACCGAGGTATTTTGGCGATTGACAGATGCATCTACGTGAATAGATGAAGTCACAAGTTGTATTGCAGTCGGCAATAGTTAATGATAAATCGTATAAGTTACCATGGTCACATATTAATAGTTCGTGCGTTCGTGTTTTTCGTTATATATATTTTTTTAAAATTAGTTCATTTTGCTTGCCTTTTTTGTTACATTTTATTTGTCATATATATAAATTTTTGGTGTGATTATTTTTATGTTTTAACGTTCTGAAAGATTTTCCCTTATTTGAAGCATCCGTTTGAGTTTCTGGTGCCTGTTGCGCTTTTTATTCCAATATAACGTTAAGATGCTTGTTCGAACGTCATTATTATTTGCAGACAGGGTTTCAAAATTCATCATATGTTTAAATATTCACAAATTTTATAATCTTGGCAAGCGGCATGTACTCCCTCACGATCATTCTTCACGATCATAAAAAGGTGTAACGTAATCCCTCACGATCTGAAATTTCACTTTTTTAGAAATAATCTTTTTTTGCTTGTATTTTGGAAATATATTTTTGGATACAATTTTGCAGACAATATTGTAGTTATCATAACTCTATGAACATTCAAATAAATATCAACCAAATCTTCACAATCTTGCAAAAATATCCCTTTGTTTACATTTTGTAGTCCTTGAAAATGTTGATGACGATGACGCCTTTTGTAAATGTGCAAAAACTGTAGACTTTTAAACTTTTATTTCGATACACTTCTATTAATTAAGTTAAACCATTTTGACAGATATAAATATTTAAGGGAATAACTGCCCTAATAAATAAATATTTTGAAATGAAATGTGACCTTGTAAGATTTCTCTCGATAAACATCCCTCACGATGGTGTCACCAAATCCCTCATGCTTAACCGCCGTTAAAATCCCTCACGATCATTTTTATCGGCGTAACCGAATGACAGCCTTGAATTTATTATTTATCTATTCATTCATTTTTTTTTAATTTAATTATTCATAAAAGAATTTTGTCAGTTACCGTACGTCAATTTATAAACAATACGCTTACAAAATTATACCTTGGATAAAACTACAGCCATTTCATGACGAAAACAAGTTTATCTGGGCAAATTGGGTAGGGACAGCAAATTATCAAAAATATATTTAATTTTCTGTAGTATAGGGGCACAGGCAAATTATGATTTGCGGCGGAGCCGTGCGTCGGAGCGTTGCCATAGGAACACGAAGTGTTCCGACAGAACACGAAGTGTTGGCGAACCTGCCCCTATACTACTCTGAGAAACCCCTGAATTTTCAGCGTTATTTAAGTCAATTATGACATATTATATATCAAACTAGGGTAAATCGAGGTCACTGAATCGATTGGCATAGGTTTCAAAGCCCTAACTCCTATCGGTCCTAAAGCGACCCCCAAGTCGGACCTAATTTGAAATAGTTGTACTATAGGCCTATCGTATATACATTCAGGGTATCTTTATACATGTACTTCTTAAGCGTTTGGTATAAATGTTGGAATGTTTTGAAATACTGTTATAGCGATATCGCCACCTTTAATTTTGAGATCAGCCTTATGTCGGCCCTAGATCGGTCTTAATTTGAAATATTAGTATTATAGACATGTAATAGATGGATTCGAGGTAAATGTGTTCTTTTAAATCGATAAGCAATTTATCATGCAAGTCGGTTAATGTCAGCTATCTTATCACTTCATATGTTTGCAAACAACAGCATGTCGGTTAAACCAAATATTCCCCAACCTTCGTATCAACTTGCACCATGGCCACATCCACAAAAAGGAAAGATCACAGGCCACTCGCATTACATTTCAGTTCCACCGGTCATGACTGGAAACATATGCAAGTAGTACCAAATAAATCGATCGTGGACAGACGCACGGAGGCAGAAAAAGAAAAGTTCTGGATAGGAAAGCTGAAATCCAGTTTGAATATAAATTTTTTTCCTTCTTATGTTACATCTGTAAACAACAGCATCCAACATGTAGCTCTTCATACTTTGTTTAAATGTTGTAAATATGTTTGTTTGACCATATATTTCGTATTTATTGTATTGTGATAAAAAAACCGAATAGATTTCGAAATATAAACTGTTCTTTTAATGTGCTATTTACTTTATTCATTTGAATTAGGTAACATTGTATGTATCCGATATGAATATCAACAAACGTAAAATTAACTGGACAAGTGCTCTTGCAATCGTTGCCTGCCAAAAAAACCAATACAGCACAATAACAACAATAAAGAACCACGAGTTATTGAAACTTGGAAAATACGGTAAAATCCCGAGATGTGGGCATTAAAAACAGGTGGTTTGAATAACATTTGAAAACAACACAACATAAAATCAAAATGCCATAATTTGAAATTAACACAACAAAAAATCAAAATACCATAATTCGAAATTATGATATTGTATCCATACAAGAAATGCTCTAAAGAACAAGTTCAGAATGACTGAAATATATAGAGAGCATATATCTCTGTAAATAGGATTCTTTTTAAGGAACCCAAACAACAAAAGAGAAAAGCTCCTGTCTTAAATAAACAAAATATACAAGTAACATATTAATTCAAGAGGTACAACAAATCTTTAACTTAATTGCACGTTGTATATGTTTTTATTTGTAGGAGTCACAACTTTACATGGTAACACGTGAAATAAAAAAAGGCAAACACGTTGCACGAAAATAAACTTATACCACCCTGTTAACTACCTTGAAAAATGAGTGCATCGTGAAACGCCAACTCTTTCAGACGAATGACGTTTATTTTCTAAAGCCTTTTCACGTGTCTCTTCAGCTTAAAATGATCATGAAGTGATAATATCATGATATGATATTGGAATCTCAAATTTTCACTATACTGTAGCGATTTTTTACACTCAAGTTACTCATGTTTTCTCTGCCATGTCCAGCATACTATGTTTAACCAGAGTACAACAGTAATGGTGAATATTTCGACACCTGTCTAGCTCTTTATTAAAACATAATAAAAAAGTATCGAGGGTTGGTTACAGATGTGATAAGTGTAACATGAGATGTGAAAAAGGTCGGTATCTGTATATCGTATCCAAATACAATTACTCTTACATAATTAATAACTTGTATCTATGGGTATATATTAATAGTGGCAAAGATATCTAAAGACAAGAGCTATGCATTTCTACAATCCGTCCTAAAGGTCTATCGCGCTAAAGATTTAACAGTTTTCGAAAAGATTAAGGTTTATACTCGAGTTAAGTTTTGCACCCAAAATCGTTCTTTTGTCTCTCCTTGTGTCTCACTCTAAGATCTATTTTGGTTAATTCCAACAACCTGCATTTTAGTCCAGCTATGTCCAATAGTGTTAAAATGTACAGGTGTAACCTGTTATTGTTCTTAAACCTCAATCACATACACAAAAAAATCACAATATTTATTTGTGAATTGCAATTATGATTTTGATTCTCTTAACATTTGTAAGGGCTGGTGACAGTTGGTATAAAACACAAAGACTATCATAATTCTTCGTCTACAAAGTATAATACCTTAGCATTGGTATTGGTGGTCTGTAATACTACATTTGTTTTGTTCGTTTGTAAGAGGGTTAACGCCACTTTCAGAAATATTTCAGAATTATCATGGCAACCAGTACTCGGAAAAAATCAGCTATATCGTGGCAAGCAGTTTTAGTGTTGGAGGAAGCCGGAGTACTCGGAGAGAATCAAGTATATTGTAGAGATCAGTTTTAGTGTTGGAGGAAGCCGGGATAGTTTGTCTCTCATGCTGCGTGGAGTCCATAGAAAGTCTCCCCATGCTTGAGGTTTATGCTCCTATTAAATAACAATTATGGTGTGTTTGTTCGTGTGAGAATTTCTCATACGTTTACTAATACATTTATTTTTCGATTTGGATGTTGAATACTTTAATTGTTTTTACCAAAATGTTATAATATGTGCACACGACTATTTTTGCCCTTTCAAACTAGGGTAAATAAAAGAATATGGAGTAAATGCACATGAGACAAAGTACACTGCAAGGTTTGCCTACATCTATTTCATTGTGCCTCGTGTTATCTATCGATGTTGTTTTTGTCCTTATTTTTGTCTTTCTTCGGGGTACTTAATGACAAATATTTGTAGGCAGACATTGCCCGGTTTTACAATTTTCCTCATTGAACGCTCCAGACATGTGTAGATTCAATGACATATTTTAGCTGCGATCGATGTTGCTCAACATATTTGTCAAGAATACCACTCAAGTACATACTAGGGGCCTTCTTGATCTTGCTTGTTGGGGTGAATATTATTTACCTCTGGTTAAAACCCTAAGCCGACATCAAGATGTAGACAGGAATAAAAAAAAACCCTGTCCTTGATTCTATGTATCGTGTGCGTTTTCGTCACATGTACATTCACTCCACATCCTCTCATTTTTTTCTATTAGTGTTAAAGGAAACCGGAGTACTCGGAGAGAATCAACTATATCGTGGAGATCAGTTTTAGTGTTGGAGGGAGCCGGAGTACTCGGAGAGAATCAGCTTTATCTTGGCAATCAGTTTTAGAGTTGGAGGAAGTCAGAGTACTCGGAGAGAATCAAGTATATCGTGCCGATCAGTGTTAGTGTTGGAGGGAGCCGGGGTACTCGGAGAGAATCAGCTATAACGTAGAAAATCAGTTTTCGTGTTTGAGGAAGCCAGAATACTCGTAAAAAATAGGCTATATCGTGGCAATCAGTTTTAATGTTGGAGGAAGCCGAAGTACTCGGAGAGAACCAGCTATAATGTTGCAATCAGTTAAGCCAGAGTGCTCGGAGGGAATCAGCTATATCGTGGCAATCAGTTTTGGTGTTGGGGAAGCCGGAGTACTCGGGAGAACTTTAGACCTTTAGCAGGTAACTCATGTACGGCATAACGTACGGTTATTGCAAGTACATGTAGTATATTATTTTCATGTTCATCTATCTTGATAGAGTGTGTTTGGTTTGTTGTGTCCCAGATATACATTTTTCTGTGGCAGACATTTGTCATCAAAAGTTTGATACTTTGAAATTTTAGTATCAATGACAATAAGTTATATACACAGTTTAATCAAAATTAATCCAAGCATATATATAGAGTATTTAGTGTTGCAAGTTGGCAATACTTTTTGCAGTACATGATTTCATAGTCTGTGAGATAACTAAATACCGAAGTTACTGTGAATTTACTTTCTGCATATGCGCATTTCGACAACTTATGTCTCATCAGTGCAGATAAAATCTAAACATTTGGAAGATACGATGGTGAAAGATGCAGAATATCAATTCTTTTTAAAATTTGATTTTCATCAAGTAATTTTGAAGAAGAGAGATTATGATTTTCTGAATCTGTTTTGTTTTATCTTATTGTATTTTGTATTTATGTTTTTGTTTTGTTTTTTTGTTTTGTTTTTGGAAATCTCTGCTAATTGTATATATGTAAGGTATAAAGAACAATATTTAAAAGCATTTTAGTTCGCATTTGAAGTCTAACCACTCATATTGATGTAATTGGTATAGTAATTTCAGACTATTGATGTGAAACTTTGAGCCTCATTCACAAACAGATTAAATCAGCCTAACGACAGTAGAATAAAATGTATGCAATTTCCTATTACAGCTATCAAAGAATCAAAGAGCATTGGAAAATACATTTGTATGTAAAGTCAGACAGATAGACTGCATCATATGACTTCCTTGTATTTAGGTCTGATGTTATATAATGATTAAAACATTCCACAACTTTGATTTTAGTAGCAGTTTTGAGAACTCTTCCTTTTTCCCCAGACTTTGTTTTTGCAATCACATTTTTTTTTATTTCCTTTATTGCACTTTCTTTGTAATAACTTACTGTCTGTTGTACACATTATTTCTGTTTCTTCCACTAAATAGGGACAAATTTCTGTATTCTAATTGAGATCATATATTTTGGATGTTGAATTTAAACAAAATCATTAGGATTGGATTAAAATTGTCCATGATACGGAAGTTGATAATTTTGAAATTTAATTCGCACCTTTTGTCGTTAATTTTAGCACTTACATGACAATTTCCGTCAAATTAGAGATGTAAGTCCCAAAAGATGTTTTCTGTGTATGTAAACTTTAGTAGTCAAGACAAATAATAAAAAAAAACTTGCCTTTGAAAAGACATTGGATAAATCCCATGTTGAGTGGCACAATTTATACCCAATGGAAAACCTACAGTTTGTGAAAACAGAATATATAGGTGAAGAACATCCACGAAAAAAAAAAAATCCTGAATGGACGTTTCCGAAAAACCTGACATCCCATTTCCAAAAATATATTACAAGTAAACTCATACTATGCTTGGTATCAGTTTTTTTCATAAAGTGGTTTTATAGTTTATATTCCTGTAACTAATTTTATTCGTTTATCAATATTTATTGCACACAGAGAGAAAAGGAGGCTTCATGTCCTCTGGAATTGGTTGAACCATACAAATGAACTTTGGTAATGTCGGTACCAAGTCCGTTTGTCCTGAGTTCCTTTCGTTGTTTACATTTGTTTTTTAATTCATTAGTGTTTTGTTGTGGAGATCTTTGGTGAATTGTGCTTGAAATTTTACAGTCATTTAGCAACTGACTTCGTCATCTTTTGCTTTACGTTATGATGTGGATGACAGTTTTGTCGTAGATATAATGACAGATGCACCAAACTATGAATCTACAACTGAAGACAAGTTGTCATCCTGCATACCTTTCCGCCTGAAAATTGCGGATAGCTGTTCCTGATGCTACACGATTTTTTCCTACGATCATATAGCATGCATGCCTTTGCTTAGAATCACTACACCTTAATAAACAAGAAGCTTATATAACTTTTTCCAACCTGGCAAGCTTATGGAAGAGGTGCAAGTAATATTTTTTCGGAAATGTCCTAATTTCTATTCCGAAAAAGGAAATAAAAATTTTTACAAAAGGGAAAAAATATTTTCGAAACGTCCACCATTTTTTTCGAAAATGTCCTTCTACGCAGCCCCGAATTAAATTCTCACCGAAATATGTCACCATTTTTGCACTGATACAATGGAAAGATTATGGATTATTATGCAGGACTAAGTAATGCAATAATCGAAGCCAAATCTATTTTTTGCTATGATGAAAAGTAAGAATTTACATTACATTCTGGTAGAAGTTTATTTATGACTTTCTTTCTGTTGTGTTTTATGCAATCTCATTAGACAGTTCCCCAAATCATAATCAATAATATTTTGCATAAGATAAATGTGAAATACCACTAACCCAAGATTAAATAGAAAAGTCTCTGTTAAAATGAACGACTAAATATGTTTTCTGCACAATTTTGTCTTAATAATGAAGACAAATTGCAAGTCTGTACTGTATATTAACATAATGTCTGAATAACAATATGTTGTAGTACTGTAGATAGCCATTTTATGTCTTAAAAAATTCTGCTTTCTACTTAAAAAAATTATTTATGTTTCTCTGTTTTTCACTACTAAAAACAAGTCCTACGTATCACACAATGTTTTTACAATGCAATTATGAATATCTTGTTTTACAATTTTACATTGACAAGCATATCCTTTATTTTACTTTCCGATATGTTGAAAGTGTTCGATCACTCAATGGCCCCATTTAAGTCGATACAAATAGATAGTTGCAATCATCGACAGAGATGTAAAACTAAAAAACTAAAAAACATTGCTTTTCCACCATGTGCCATTTCTGAGTTCCAAGATATAACATCCCACAAGTTTTGAGCTGGAATTACTTTCCATAAGGAAAAAGAAACCAGTTTATCATTCATGTGAATCTTCAACCTCGTTAATTTGGGGGTGGGGTGGGGGGGGGGGGGGGGTACCATTAAAATAATAACAAAATACCGAAATTATTATGAATTTAGTTTCTGTGTATGCGCTCATTTTGGACAACCTATGTCTCTTCAGTGCAGATATAATCAAAACATGTGGAAATCTTTTAACCAAAATATGTGTATAAGTTGATAAAGAACAAATTACCAATAGGTTTAAAAAGGAACGCAAAAATTAGCTAGAGACGGAGAGGATACTCGTTAGGTTTTATCAAAATTTTCTTAAATTTAGATATTGCAAGTTTTCAAATAAAATCGGTTAATCATACTGAAGATCTGGTAGAGAAAAACTTCGAGGGAACATCAAGATCGTGAATTTCAAATGGGGAAATGCCAGTTCTTAAAAGAAATTTCAGAATGGTTTTGCAACTGACATGACAGAATGTTTGCCAAATATGAATAGAATCAGTATAACTTTTAGAACACATCACATAAACAATCTTCAGTGGAAAAGATACAGTAAGAAATAACCAACATCTACAGAACAACAAAATGTAAAATGTGATTTGAACAACTATTATCCTAAAACTATCAACCTTAATTATTTTGTAGGATTCTATCTAGCAACCATTGGTAGCTTTCAGTGATAGCAGTTTTTCACAAACATATTATGATTCAGCAATGTATAAGGGAAACTCATGCTAATTTTTTTAATGGGAAACTTGAATGATTTGATAAAAGCAATTTTTCAACGTAAATTTTCACAGAAACTCCCGTCAATTTTCTTTAATGGTGGTTTGAAATGGGTTGTAATAGATAGTAGAGCTTTCAGTTGCCATGAAGAAGAAAACTGAAATTGCAGAGAAAGTCTGCTACATATGTTTGCGATTTAAGTAATTTGTAAAACTAGATTATAAAGGGGAATCATTTCCATTTTTGAAGAGAACCTGAATGTTTTGATTTCATCAAAATGTATCGCGTAGATTATAATGGGAACCCCTGCCCCATTTTTTCAATTGTGACCTGACAGGTTGTAATTGATATTGAAGCTATCAGTAGCCATAACAACCAAGCAAAAAAAAACCCTGATATTTTTTCTAAATAACAAAATACCAAAGTTACCGAAGAATGTATTCTGGTACATATTTTTATGATTCCAATACTATGTATAAAGTAAGTAAGAACCGAACCAATAATATGTATAAACTAGATAATAAAGGTAACCCCTGCCCATTTTTTACTGTGAAAGGTGGACTCTTAATGTTTTAATTCAGCAATTTGTATTACATAGAATAAAAGTTGAACCCCTGCTCAAATTGTTTTGAATGGTTGTCTAATATGGGTTGTAATGGATGGTGGAGCTTTTCTTTTAATTATCTACTACCTTCCAATAGCAATTGCTGCTAAGTTGCTGCCGGACACTTCCGCAATGGAAGGGGGGTTTGGCTAGCCATAAAACCTGTTTAAGCTACCATTTTTTTTGAAGGACCATAGCGGTCAACAATTTTCCCGGTGGTTTCCACCTGATTTGCCTTTATGTCTTATGGATTTCGGCTCTTTAAACTCTGTTCGGTAATTTTGTTATAACCCATACTTGCTTGAACCAAACAAGAAAATTGATTCTGCAAAGTTTATGTTTTGTTTTTATAAATATTTATAAACTAGTTAATAAAGAGAACCCCTGCCCAAATATAATTTGAACTGATGGGCTGCATATTGTTTTGAATTTATCAGTATTAATAAATCTTAGATGTTGAAATACATAACATATTTTAAGATCTTTCAAGAAACAATTACCGGTACACCGTAACTAAAATATATAGAGAGAATATACACACAAAGAGTAGCATATGGAGACTTTTATCTCCATTTGTATTTGTATGACCCTTGAGTACATCAAAAAAGGAAGTATTGTAATAGAAACAAAACAGCAACATGTAGTGAACAAACATTTCTTTTTGTAAGATCCCTCGGTTAATAAGTGGGAAGAAAACTAACACTTCCATTTATCTTTGTAAGACCGCTCGGTCAACCAATTGGTAAGAGATGTGTTCGAATCAAATCCACAAACAGACAGTACATTAATAATATGTATACACCTATATACTGGCTATGAGAACAATAGCAAGTTTATGGTTTCCCGAGACACAACTATTTTCCGACGCGAAGCGGAGGGAAATAGTTAGTGTCGAGGGAAACCATAAACTTGCTATTGTTCGAATAGCCAGTCAATAAGTGTTTTATTGTACCGAAATCAATCATCAGAGGTATCAATGTGACGTCATAGGTACATAGTTCATCGACCTACTTAATAACCAGTAAATAGTTCACCATCCTATTTAATGACCAGTAAATAGTTCACCACCAGTCAATAGTCCTTGAAACTATTGACTGGCAAATAGTCTGTTTATGACAAGTGTGAAAAATGGTAAATTTATTAAGTAAACGATTTATATAGAAAATACATACTGAGGTTTGATAATTATATTTATCTTTGATTCTATTTTATTAACATACTGGGGAAAATGATAATAATTTACTTTTATAAAGTAGATTTGCTTATACATTTTTGTGAAATTTGTATTCACATTTGGTACAGACTGAAATTTAAACTGTTTGGTTCGAAAAGGTGACTTGAAAAATAAAGAGTTTAGTGTAAATTGTAATGATTAAAGATGTATACTGATCTTTTTGCTCTCATTGTACCTTTTTTCTTGGTATAGCCATAGTACTAGACCCATTAATTTGTCGATAATACAAATATGTCTTCCTTATGGTGAGTTGCTCGTTTATTTTACTTAATTTGTTTTGTCAAAGTTCTTTCTACCATATAACCTATGAATGAGTGTTAATGAATAGCATTCTTCCTGTGATTTCTGTAAATGAACAAATGGGTGGGATAGAATAACACTAAAATCGAACTTTAAATGGAAATTATGAGATAAGAGATAGATGAAGGTTACGGATAATAATATAAATAACTAAGATTTGTGATTTAATAAAATCAGATATTAAAAATTGGCTGCAAAACATCACGTATATTGTCTACCCAATAAAAGATCAATAAAATATATCTTTGATCTTGAATCATTGTACCCGCTCTTTATCAATTAACAAAACATTTATGTTTTATAATATAATTATATTTCACAACATTTACTAAATAAGGATATAATACCAAATATAACATAAACTATATTGATATATGAAATCCAAAGTAGTGCCATGGAAATATTATTTTTGATGTTATTTTCTACAAATAAGAAGGAGATCATCACATGTCTTAAAATTAGCAAGGATTCGCTATATACAACAAAATTACTGAACGGAGTTGTAAAGTGCCGATTTCCATGAGACAAAAAGACAAACCAAGTGGAAACCACCGCAAAAATTGTCGACCTCAATGTTCCTGACTTGGTATAGGCATATAAAAAGAATGTGTAGGTTAAACCGGTTTTATGGCGCGCCAAACCTCCCTTCTGTTCCGGTAGTGTCCGGTATCAACTCAACAGTAATTGCTTTTGAAAGGTCATACACAGTTAAAAAAGATGACCACCCCAGTACTAAGTAAAAAGAATCTTGAATGAGAGTTCGGATCGAAACTTCAAATGTTTCCACAAAGGACCTATTTCTATTTTAGAACTTTTTTAATGATCGAACGAGAAGAAATTTTTTGAAGGCATTGATTGATTAATAAGGCGGTCACGGAGATAACTATGTCTAATGAGAGAATCTGTATAATTTGTGCTAACTCTCGTGTCACGAATCAACTGTGAAACATACACTCCGTAAGCAGGAGAAGCTGGAATATTACTGTCAATGTTAGGGAAATTGATAATTTTGAAATTAAAATCGACCCTTTTGTCTTAATTTTAATACTGAGATTACAATTTTCGTAAAATTCAAGATATATGACCAAAAAAGACGTAGATCTAGTGGATCTTGTGGTGTCTGTCGTTTTCTTTATCTCTAGTTCTAGCGGATATATTAGTGGGATCCATTTAGCAAAAGATGCGTTACTTATTGACGGAAAGAATATCATCAATATATCTATAAGTTAGATTGAAGGATCTAGAATCTTTTATTTTATGATCTTTTACGAGTCCCAGAAGAAATTGATTCTCGTAAGAATATAAAAACAAGTCTGCAAGCAGAGGAGCACAATTAGTCACCACTGGTATGCCAAAGTGCTGTTGATAAATAGCACATCCAAATGTGACAAATATGTTATCAATTAAAAATCAAGCATACTGCACAGGGTGGTAGATTCATGGTCGATTTAATCTAAGTTAAGAACACATTTAACACCGAGGGTAACTTAATAATCATAATTACACATTTTTTTAGTAAAATGTATTTTGATTGGTTAATATTTGTGGCATTTTTTTGCATATCCTTGACTTTTTTCACATTGATAGCGGCTTTCCCTTTTTACCGGGGGTATTTGCCAACATGCCTTTTTTATCCTTCACTGAGATGCTTTCCGTGGTATTTGTTCCAAAGTCATCTATATACTTTGATGAAGGAGACATTCGGTGTAATTAAACTGTACCATGGACGTCGAGGTATTTTCTAAATATACAAGTCTTGGGTCTAAATTTTCATAACCTTTTGGGCTCGGGAAATTTTAACACCCCGCGAATTGTATTTTTTTCAGCAAATACCCCTCCTTATCACGATAAATCTGTTCAAAATTATTCATTGAATATGAGATTCAATAAGATATCTCCATGACCGCCTCAATAATCAAGGCTTCAAAAATTTCGTATCATACTATCATTTAAAAAAAACTTTTTATATATAAGTCTCTTGTTAAAAATTGAAGTTTCGCTCCGTACTGTGATTCAAGATTCATTTTACTAGTACTTATTTTTGTGATAATAATTTCTTTTCACTGGCTACGACCTTTCAATAACAATTGCTGTTGAGTTGCTAATAGACACCACCGCACTGGAAGGGGAGGTTTGGCGCGCCATACAACCGGTGAAATTCACCATTTCTTTTCAAATGCATGAAACAAGTAAGGGCGGTTTACAATACGGGACTTTCGAGATAGAAACATTAGTGTAATTGAAGGCGGAAACGATCGCCTTGGATACCAGTAAGAAGGAAAACTGGATTTCTAAACCTATTGAAATAAATATATACGACATAAAAAACAAAGTATTTATGAAACTGAAGTGCATTTATAAATACAAGTTTAATTGACGAAAAAATAAAGCGATTAAATATAAATAAACCTTAGCTCAAAAGTGTTTATTAGTGATTCCCTCTCAATGTATTGATGTATTGATTTTAACGTATAAAAATAAATATGTTACCGGAGTGAAAAAGATTCAAAAGTCCCGTATTAATATTGTGGTTTTGCAACTTCTTTGTGTTTTTGTCCTTTGGATTTTGGTTCTTGACATTTCTGCTCAGTAATATTGTTAGTACTGTTCAGTAATATTGTTACTAATCAAGAACCCATGAATGGACATAAATAACAACAAAGAAATATAGAACCAGTAGTAGTCAACTATGGTAAGGATATGACCAGAGCCCATAATATATACTGGCCATAAAAAGTTAAGGGCAATATCCATTTAAAATAATATATCTTTATTTTTGTCTTGGTGCATGAGTATACTAACTACTTCGATCCTAAAGAACTTTTGCTCAGTGTGTATGCTTACCAAAATGAACCACACAACCATTTAGTCCGTATCTTTTATTTATTGATGGTTTGTATATGCAAACACAAGTGCCTTGTCCATGAAATAGTACCCCGACGGTAAGAATTCTATAATAAAACAACTTTAGGGCATGAAAAGGTGAGTCACATGTCGGAGAACCAAAAAAATTAACGTATAATGAACAATCAGGTGAAATGTTCCACAAGGAAACATGAATCATGTGACACAGTGGAAATACATAAGTAATGTGTTGTGAAACTGACATTTCAGTCAACCAGTTCATGATGAGAACCATAAAATTTCTCACTAATACACTTGAAAGCCTTAAATTTTGGAATACCTATCCTTGCTTTAAAAGTATTCAAACTTAAACTGCACATTTTTATAAACGATTTTATCATAAACTTCTAAAAATAAAGCCATAATTTTACATCTGAATAAAGCTTCAATTTTCCAAGGAATTATATTAATGAATAGGAGAGCGGGCTGATAAAGGTGTTTCCGGTATTTATGACATGCCTCTCCGTCAATGTTAGGAAGATTTATCACACCCTTCTTCCGTAATTTCCGGAAACCAGTGCTTCTGAGAGTTTCCAATTTCCGCATTTTCCTGGGAGTTTTCAAAAGACGTCACAAGAAAAACTTTGGACATCACAATGTTCAGTGACGCATTTTACGCCAGTTCTCGGCCAACAAGTTTGCATATAATTAGTTTAGTCCGGTTAAGAATAATGTTGACCCAAAATTCTTCCTTAAAGTAAAATTGGATTCAGAGTAATGTTAAGGTACAGTTTTTCATATTTAAACATTCACCTTTACCTAAACATTATCCAGCTTAAAAGGGGTAATGATTACGTTATCTGATATTGATTTCAAATGACCATTTCTATTGTTGAATATTATGGAAAGGTTAATGTTATTTTACCTTGAACAAAATCAATTGCAACCCCCTTAAATCACTGATAACATATTCAAGTACCCCTAATTAATGAAATCGAATCTTTGAGTGGGAGAAAATAACCAGTAAATCCAACTTTGAATGAAATCATTAGGGTCAGGTCAAGGTTTTTTTTGGATAATACGCAGATCATGTAAATTGTTCAATTGATAAAATCAGGAATAATGAGTTTAGTTGTGAAAATAACGCTTTTGGCAATTTCCATCGATTAATTTATCAAATGATAGATTTATTTAATTTTGATCTTCAAATATGAATAAAATGACCTGTCGTTATCAACCACATGTAGAGTCTCTATAACGGTCACACCAAAAAGACTAAATTGAAAATTCGGACCATTTTTCAAGTTATTAATAGCAATTTTAATATGGCATCCTTCAAACACTTTGAGTCTCGAGCCCTCGGTGACAGGGGTGTAATAATCTCAACTGTAAATAGTTCAAACGGGAATAACACATTTTTATTGATTCTACCCGTAAATGTGGCCTAATGTAAACAAAAAAAAATGGCTATAAGTCATTTTTTACAACTATACTGATTACGTGGTCTCTTGTGCTTGATTTTTCAAACCAAAATGGCATTTGAAAATATCCTTCTAGTACCGCTTTGAATTTTCAAAACATTTGTATACCATATTAGAATCGAAATAAATTATTGCAATTGGGCTCTATGTAAATTATAACATGGTAAGACCTTATATTTGTCCTCATTCACACGTCTTCCCGGATTTGACTACCGATTTTGACATTTTCCTAGATTGACTCACTTACAGTGTGACGGGTGTTGTTAACAGAACAGGACATGCTTACCCTTTCGGAGCACCTGATGTCACTCTCAGTTTCACTAGAGTTCACACTGTGAGTGCCTTTGCTTTGGATGTTGTGATTTCTATTTCTGTGCTTTGGGTCTGTCTAACGTCATTGGTTTCTGTGTTTAATGTCATTGTTTTCTGTATCCTCTTTTTTGCCGTGTCTTTGGACTTTGATTTTTTGTAAATTTGTTTCTTCAGTATTCTACTGCCGTTGTGTTATCCAATATTCGCAAAGAGCCCGCTTACAGATAGTTAAATTTTCACCTTTTAAAGTTCTCGGGTTAACCTCGAACTTTAAAACGTGAAAATTTAACTATTTCGATGTTAGAAATACACATATTAAACTGGAAACAATGTTAGAGACTATATATAAAATTCGTTTTTTTTTAATTTTGCGTTGTTGGAATGTTGTAGCTATTGACAATGAAGTCCAATCGCCATGATCAGATGACTTCAAAAGTCACATGTAAACAAATAATTAACAATGTTCGAGATTAATCAATCATATTGGTCAACCGACACGTAACACTGACCTTATATTTTCAAATTGTCTGTGAGCTTTTTCAGATTTTACAAATTTTTGGCTTACGATCTTAAAATTTTAATTTGATCTGCACTGATGAGACATAAGTTGTCGAAATAGCCCTGTACAACAACCAAATTCACAATAACGTCGGTGTTTTATTATTTCAAACATTCTACAATTTTCCTAAAAGGAAATCGGAGATTATCAAGACAGTATTGTTTTAATACGAAATTGACAAATGTGTCAGTTTTGTTATTTATTGTAGGCCGTCATAAATTAATTCTATGTTTAACGTTAAGGTAAGGCCTTCGGAAAGGGTAGAAATATTACAAACAAAGATTTCAAACAAAACATTTGCAATTATCTTTTACAATTTCTAATACATTTATATGCTTTAGTACAGATTTCACACTTTTATTTTAAGTTGTTGCCTCACATAAAATCTTTCATTACACTTTTCACTAGTTCCACACCCGACTGCTCAATAAGGGACGTATCGCGACCTCAACCCGAAAATTTGTGGATATTACAAAATGTTTGTTTTTTTCTTAATTTTCAAGAATTTTCAAAAAACCTACGCGCGTGGGTCACGTTATTTAGGATGTCCTTATCGACATCATCGTGCAAATCAACAGACCCAGCGAGAATATTTACATCACGTACAGGTTAACTTCAATATCAAAATGTGTGATATTTTATTTTTTTAGATCAGCTTTCCCAATGGTATTATCGTCAGTCGTGACATTATTCATGTAAGACATATGTTCAAGGTGTAAAACATACAGTGAGTGGTTTGTGTGTTTAAATTTCATTGTCTTCCTATTTGTTCTTCAAAGAATAAATTCACTCCATAAGTAAGGAAATTTTAGAACATTACCGCCAAAATAAAAGTTTCACAACAGACAATAGATTTATTTGCACATAAACCCATTTCATTTTTGACTAAAAAAACAATAAAGTATTGTGGATTATGCCCGAAGTACTTGAAGTGTGTTGAAGACCTCTTGGTGAACAATGAAAAGTCCAAAGTTTGACATATGTGCATAAATTCTAACAGGGAGATAATCTGATTGATAGTAGTTCTATATATGGTATCTGCACGTGGCCTTTAGGAGAGATTGAGATTAGTTAGTTATATGGATTGGTGGGCGACTTACCTATTTGAGGCAATTGCGCCCTGGTAACTAATTTGGGTATTACCCGATAATTGTTTATTAAGAAGTAATAATGTAATGTTTAGCACAAAATGTGAGTTGTCTTAGTATTGTCTGTTGGTGGATGTGATATTTAGTAATATATACCAGTACTAGATTTTTGTGGTTATAGTTTATTCCCATTTTATTTTTAAATTCAATGTAAAATTGTGTGGTTGACTTGTAGATCTGTACTTTATATTATTGCCGTGGAGAAAAACAAAGTTGGTATCCCTTTTTGATATTGTATTCTACACATGTCCTATATACCTTTCCCAATTTATATATATGTTTATACTACATCTGTTAGTTCTATTTGTGCGTGTTAGTTTCTTGAGGGTGGAGACAGGTGGCACCTTTATGCCCCATGCCCCCCCCTCAAGACCGCTAATAATACTTTAATACTATTTTATGGGATAGGGAGAGATATAGTATAATATAACAGTATATTAATTAGCTTCATATTAGACCTTAAATGCCCTACCCATATAGGCACAATGTGTAGATACAAAAGAAGACAGAGGTGAACTAAAAACTGAAAAAGAGATTGAGATTTGCATTTTGACAATCAGATATAATTACATTTCATACATATTCATTTGAATTCCGTCAATTTGACAGGTGAATACTGATCACGTGGCATATCACGTGGCATATCTATGTGAAGTTGCAATTCCCATGAAACAAAGTTGACCACAAGTTCACGTGGCGGATTAAATTGAAAAAAGAAATAGAATCTCAATGTACATGATGTACTTTCCTGTAAAAAAATTGTATTTTTTTTATATTTCCGGGCGTTCATTTTCAACATGAAGCTCTACTGCGCTTCATTAAAAATGTGCTTCGGTCAACGCGTTCATACCCAATGAAACTTCAAAATAATGCATTCAATTCGTAAATAAACATCTTGAAAACAAAATTTTCAAATTAAAGAGACGACGGTTGTGTATTTCCCATATATCTAATTTGAAATTAGTGCAAATGTTACAAATTAAATGTTTTTATTTCTGTTGCTATGTCATCGCAAGACATTTGAAGATGCCAAGGGTATACATATCTACAAAGTATCGAGTACTTTTCGGGCAGAGTATGTTCTAATCTATACGTAACAACTTTGACAGACAGGCTTTTAAATCTCTATTTCAAATTTGCATTTACAATAATTATCATGTTCATTCATTATACTCTGCTTTGTGAGTAGGCAGAGAATGTGCATTCTGGTTTCCGGATCTGGTTGTTCTCCTTTCTGTGTTTTACCTTTGTCAGCAATGATTGTAGTTTTATAAACTTAAATGTTATGTTGGTCAATTTTGATGACAGAAAGTATACGATGTATTAAAATAAGTTCTATTAGATTATATCAGCATTTACAAAATGTTTGAAACTTTATAGTTAGAAAGAATAAGTAAAAAATCACGGAGCAATAATGCTCCTCGACATCAAAGAAATGAGTTCCAGAAAAGTTAAGAAAACAAAAAACAACAATTTTTTGTGTAAAATCTATAGATAAAATGCCATTTCACTTTTTGCTAATAACAATGCCGGATTTTACATTTGGAATTATGAGATAAATATATCTAGAGTATTTCTTTTTAACAATCGTTGTCCAAATATTTATTTTACCATAAGTAGCTTTGGGAGTGTTTTTGATAATCTGATGTTAAGCTTTATCTAAAATATTTGAATACATTTTATAGATTCCATATGAATATTATAAACTTTCTCAGTACTCACGCACGCAATTGTATTTATATTTGGGGTGTGCCCTTGTTGCATGACGAAACTTTTGA
This sequence comes from Modiolus philippinarum, assembly GCA_002080025.1. Taxonomy (NCBI): domain Eukaryota; kingdom Metazoa; phylum Mollusca; class Bivalvia; order Mytilida; family Modiolidae; genus Modiolus; species Modiolus philippinarum. The sequence continues at coordinate 30,368 of MJUU01014882.1, read as the reverse complement.
TATTCATTGCCGATTTTTTGTGTTGATGAAATTTAGGCTTTTATCTAAAATGCGATTTTATCTAAAATGCACTTCAAAACAACTCTTAAGGCCATACATATAGGAATAGAGTTAGACAACGAGCTAAAGCTTACCAACCTGCTAGGAATAGAATCGGACAACCAGCGGAGCATACAGCCAAACAACCAGCTATGAACAGGGCGAGATTTCCAAGAAAGAAAAACAGAAAACGAGTAAAAGAACCGACAGGGTCATACATGAAAAAGTAACGAATTACATTTATCTGCACTTACCAGACAAGTCATCCCCTTTTCCACATAAAGACGTTATTCTACCAGAATTAAAGGAAGAAAAACATGGCGACATCAGAAACCAAAGTTTTGATCCTGTGTTTAGGATAACAAGATAATTGAACGCATAAATGATTTTGACCATAATTAATGAAGAAGGGATAGAAGGAAACACCTACAATGGCCGAAAACCACAGTCACGTGCAACAATCCACCGGTAAACCGCACAAGAAAAACAATAAAATGACAAAAGACAAGCATGGACAACGATACGAAGGGATAGTCGGACTTGGTAACGGCACTAGCAAGAGCTACCGGTAGGGTTAAACCGGTTTATAGGTACCCAAACCTCTCCTTTTTCTTTCTCGTTTCCCTATAGTATCATAAATTTACAAATAAAACCCAATACAGGTTGACTACTAACTCCATGGCCAATATCTTGAGATGGAAAGAATAAGACAAAACGAAATTTAGAAATAAAGGTCGAGGAGTGCTCGCCGCTAAACTGCCGCCTAACCCAAGGAGCCTAGTCTGCTGGTAAAACACTGTCGCAATACGGAATAAAAATCAATTTCAAAACTCTCCGAAGGGTTTGGTAAATAATTGTCATAAATTTCAGTAGACATCGGCAGTATCAGTGAGGGTCCAGTATACCTGTAATATCTTCAGGTCATTGTATCCCAAAGCCAATTTAACGGAATCATGAAGAATATCCTGTCAATATCCCATATTACGTAAAGAATGTAAGTTACGTTCCAGTTGCTGTGGATTTTTTTTATCAGTTTTTGACATTTTTTAAAAACCATTTCCATAAAAACGAGGGTGAGAAATACCCTTAGTAATAAACTGTTTGCGAGTCGCATCATATTTAGAAATCAAATCTTCAAATATTCTATAAAATTTCTTAAATGTGCTTATAAGTTTATGAAATCTGTAACCTTGTTGTTAAAGTTTGGATGTGATAGTAAGGTTACGTTCATTAAAGTCGTCAAGAGTAGGACAGACGCGTGTGAATCGTACAAGCTCCAATTTGTACTAGGAGGATTCTGGATCCTACTGAATTCCAATTTGTACTGTAACATATACACCCCGTATGATGGGAGCTACAGGAACGTCGCCATCAATAGAGGAAAATTAGTAATTGTGAAATCAAAATCATCCCTTTTATCATATTTTTGCCAGAGTCAACGATGATAGTTAGATCGAGAAACGGGCAGTATGTAGAATCATTGTTTGCTTTAATAAGTTTCAGTTCTTGTGGGTATATGAGGTCGACATTGTCTAAAAACTGGGATTGTCAGTAGTAAGGATACCGTCGATGTACCTGCTGTTATCGTTGAAAATTGAATTAAGTTTAAAAAAAAGAGCTTGAAATTTTGGAAGACAAAAATTAGTATCTATATTTAGCTTACATTTGTGGTGTTCCTTTTATGATATAAAATTGAGTGTTTTTGAAATAGATTGGTCAAAATTCAGACAAGGTGGGTTCTCTGTCCAACTGGTCCCTTGCCGCTTACAAATATACATATAAAAAATATAAAAATATTTTCACCGTCAAATTTCTAATGTAATGATTTCGATTATAAAGACCAGAAATGATTTTGTTGGTAAAGCTCGGCATACAAGTGATTTTTTATACCAGTGAATCTAACAATATTACCGATACCGAAAAGAATTATCAAGAGCCGATATAAAAAAAAAGAACAGCAGGTGTCAAACCACCGAAAGAATTGTAAACCGCAATGGCCATCACTTGCTACGGGCATTTCAGAAGAAAAACTTGGTTAAACCAGTTGCATGTCGAACCAGATCTCCCTTTCTTTTGCAGTCGTGGCTGGTAGCAACTCAACAGCAATTGCTATGGGGAGGTCATAGAAAACAAAAAAGAAATTTTTATCACAGAAATAAAAATAATCTTGAGTCACTGTTCGGACCGAAGCTTCATTTTTTTCTACAAGGGACTGATATCTTTTAAACGGAATTTTTTTTGAAGCCTTGATTAATGAAGCAGTCACGGAGATAACTACGCCTGATGAAAAAGTTTGCATAATTGATGCTGGCCCTCGCGTATCGAACCAACTGTAAAACCCCGTATGCAGAAAAAATAGAATATTACTGTCAATGTGCATGAGTGAACTTATGATTTTAAAATAAACTCGTCCCTTTTGTCGTAAATGTTATTACTGGAATGACTTTTTTCGTCAAATTTGAAATGTAAGTCCAAAAAATGTAGATCTTGCTGTTTTTGCTGTTGCCTTTAGCCTTTATCTTTAATTCTGCCGAATATATTTGTGGGTTCCACGTTATTGATAAAAAAACATTATCAATGTATCTATAAAATATGTTGAAGGATCTACCATCTTTAATGTTATGATCTTTTAAGAGTCCCTAAAGAAATTCAGTCTCGTAGGAGCAATAGAATAATTCGCAAGCAGAAGAGTATAATTCGCGCCCATTGGTATACTTACTTGCTGAGGATAACTATCAATTCCAAATGTTACCATTATATTATTAATAACAAAATCCATACTCACTGAGGAGACTAAGCAACGATTTTTAATTGAGTTATAATACTGACTCAAACGATGTGGAAACTCATAGCGGTTTACAGCTATAAAACGCAGCACATAGCACACGTAAGGTAACAACCAGTATTTTAATTTCACACTGTGTTTAATTCAAAATCAAGTCTTCAAGATGAAGAACAACAATGAATATAGATTACACCAAAAGATCCTTTTATCCACTAGAGAAAGTTCAATTTTAAAATTTTAATTGCGAGGCTTGCCGAGCATTTTAAATTTTTAAATTCAACTATCGAGAGTGGATAAAATATGGCAATAATCGGGATATAGTGGTGTAATCTTTTTCTCTAATGATCAATGATAAACTCCGAGAATTGTTTTCCGAAAAGATTTGGCGGGAAATAGCACGGGGCTTTATTCAACATACGTTGAATAAAGAAAATTTATCTAACGGGTCAAAACCGGTTTAAACTTGACATATCA
>MJUU01014881.1:2598-21684 GCA_002080025.1 Modiolus philippinarum | reverse complement strand
CTGCCCATATTTTCTCCTTTACCTTAAGGGGGATATGGGCACTAACCGAGTCAACTACGCTTGAAATATACGATGGAGCATACCCCTCTTGTTCATCTACCAACCTCAAGTTAAGCCCCGATGTGGCCCCTGTGTTACCCCTGACTACATTAGGAGGATATACAAACATACCAGATGTGTTCTGTGGTATAAGACCGGCATCAGGTTGTTGGTGACTGGCTCTGGGCACGTTGTGACTCGGTACAGGAAGGGCTGGTTGCCGCTGGAACAGCGATGAACCTGCTTGAGTCTCAACATCCTGTGTGTTCTGTAGCACAGTATCCTCATCTAGTCTAGGGTTTGAAGAAATTGATGTTGAAGGAACCTCTTGTGCGTGAGCGGTGTGTCCAAATGAGTTCAAACCAGCATGGTCAGTTCCCAACATATTTGATGACTGTTTTGGTTTTGATTTCGCCTTTTTAGAAGGTTGTAGTTTTGCTGGTAACCTTCTTTTCCTTTTTGGTGGCATCATTTGAAAGGATGGCAGCGGATTTTTACTTTTTTGGCTTTGCGGGGATTCCGTTCGTCCTATTCAAAACGCTAAAAGTGACGTCAGAAAACGACAGTAAAGTAAATTAATAAATCGAGACGGAGCAAATTCCGGAAAATAATATCTCACTTTTATTAAACCAGTTCATCTCAATATGATAAACTTATAATTTACACCCAATACAGGGTCAATGGCAACATATAAACAAATTTACATAACAAATAATAAGACAAACAATATACACTATGGAGCAAGTAATCAAGTGCCCCCTACCCTCAGTTCTAAAGACATTTTAATAAAGGAGCCTAAAGATTTCACGACTCTATTCTGTTCAATATATATTGTACATTTAAGTAAAAAATGTCCGGCATTCTTATTTTAACATATACAATAAGAATTTACACGAGAGTCTGCTATAATATTTGAACAAAAATATTCATAGTATAAAGCACTGCAGTTGCAACGTACCTTAACATGCAACATTTGCGACCTTCTGTCAGCTTCTTAATAATATTTTGGAACAGTATAAATTTCAGCTTTCTGCTTTAAATGATAAAGTGGTTCGTGGCAAAGAAAACTAGTTAAACCTTAAAATAAGACTAATGACCACAGTCCTGATCTGACAAAGGTTTCTTCGATAAACTGCCATCTGTTAAATAGAGAGGCTGGAGTAAAACACAAAGCACAATAGCAGTTGCATCTCTGATTTTCGAAAAAATATTTTCGATATGTAATCTTCTCTGTTGATTAGAAAACAGCTTATATTTAAGTTTATATTTAATATTGTAGTATATGAAAACATCTGCATGTGTATACGTTACATGTAGCTGGTTTTTCTTTTTATCAGTTTCATTATTTTTGTTAAGAACGACATAATAACCGGATGTTCTGTTTTGGTTAATGAGGACAGCTGTCACCTGATCAGAGTGCTCAAAAGGGAATGGAATTCAATAGGAAGGTTACTTAGCATTCATAAATCGAATTTTGGTCTTAAAAATTTTAAAATGGTGACCGTTGGTATGGAAACAAAAAAAGGGCAGCAAAATATAAATTGTTACAAAATTGAATGAAATTTGACAGGAGGATTACCCAGCATATGTACAAACGAGTTCTACTATTATTTACCTGTTTATTCCAGATTAAATTTTCGACAGAGCACCATCGCTTCAGAGACGTGTTGGTGGCCAACGAACCCCGGTACCTGATCAGAAACGTTCAATGGCAATCCGAAGACGGCGACGGTTGCAGACTACTGCACCTAGTCAAGTGCAGATACTGAAACTTTATCATGAAAGACGTGGTGAACTAACTCTCAGCCAGCGATACAAAGACAATCGAGACCGCACTTAAGGACCTTTGCAAGATGACTGATGAACTTGTGAAACTAAACTTATGAATCTATATCAATTAAAATGTAAAGAATGTCGCTTGTGACAATAAGAAGTGGGACAACTAGAACATTTCAATTGTTTTCCGAAGCCACTCTATCTCTCTCTTTCTTTTTACTTATATTATTTTAATTTATTAAGCAAATACAAGATGTCGTATAAATGGAGCTATTCGGATCGCCCCTTGGTGATTTTTGCAGTTGGGTGACCGCTTTGCTTGCCCTTCGGCTTAAATCACGAGGTAGTTCCATTGACATCTTGTCTTAAAATATTGAATTAATTTCATTTATAAAACTGACTATTATTTATCATTTTAATTTTAATTTGTGTATAGATGAAAAAACTCCCTAAAGTTCATATATAAGATACTAATCGATGTCCCTTTCCTTCCTGAGGTGTGCCTGAGGTTTATTTATATATATATATATCAGTATGTGCTAGTTAAATGACATATTAATGTAATTTAAACTGTGTTGTGTCTATATGTTTACATGCTCATGCCCCTTGTGGGCCCATTTTGGTGAATAAAGATTTTCTATTACTATTTCTATTTCTATTCTACATGGTTATCTCCCGTTTCACGCTGACCTTTAGCACAGAGTTGTCTGAATTGCTAATGCGACGGATTTTCACGTTTACCTCTCGTCACGCGATGGTCTTAACTTACTTCTTATTTCTTATTTCTAATTCGAATTCGAAGTTGTCCGTTTTCTGGAATACGTAATACCCCACCATTTCAAAAAAAAGTAGGTTGCACATCTCTTACAGATGCACAATCATCCTGTAAAATATCTTAAAAACTGTAGGAGGATTTATCCGGGCAAATGGAGTACCCTGCAAACTTCCTATCTTATAAACTGAAGGAGGAGTTATCCGAACAAATAATGTACCCTATATGCAATATAATGCATAAAATGACAAAATTAAACAATCAAAAATCAAAATCCAAGTAGCATGCACATCTTTGATATGTGAACAATCAACCTGCAAAATAATAACTTCCTATCTAATAAACTGTAGGAGGAGTTATCCGGACAAATGATGTACCATATATGCAATATAATGCCCAAAAAATGACAAAGTTATACAATGTGTAGTTTTCCGAAAAATTATTTAAAATCAAAATCCAAGTAGTATGCACATCTTTGATATGTGAACAATCAACCTGCAAAATAAAAACTTCCTAGCTTAAAAACTGTAGGAGGAGTTATCCTGACAAATGGTGTACCCTATATGCAATATAATGCATAAAAATGACAAAGTTCAACAATGTGTAGTTTGATGAAAAATTATCAAAAATCAAAATCCAAACAGTATGCACAGCTTTGATATGTGCACAATGAACCTGCAAAATAAAAACTTCCAAGCTTAAAAACTGTAGGAGTTATCCGGACAAATGGTATACCCTATATGCAATATAATGCATAAAAATGACAAAGTTCAACAATGTGTAGTTTTCTGAAAAATTATTTAAAATCAAAATCCAAGTAGTATGCACATCTTTGATATGTGAACAATCAACCTGCAAAATAAAAACTTCCTAGCTTAAAAACTGAAGGAAGAGTTATCGGGACAAATGGTATACCCTATATGCAATATAATGCATAAAAATGACAAAGTTCAACAATATGTAGTTTTCTAAAAAATAATCAAAAATCAAAATCCAAGTAGTATGCACATCTTTGATATGTGCACAATCGACCTGCAAAATAAAAACTTCCAAGCTTGAAAACTGTAGGAGGAGTTATCCGAACAAATGGTGTACCCACTTGATGACAGACGGACGGTCAAAAACTATATACCCTCCGTAACTTCATTGCATGGTTATGTTGGTCTAATTCGATTCCCGAGCGAGAGTATTTTGACGTGTCTTGCATATATGGTCACGTTTCCAAATATGCTAATTCAAGTTTATATTGATGTCCAAACAATAATAAGTTTTCCATATTTGGGCATGTTTTCCAGATATGGTTTCATGTCCATTGGGTTCTATTAATAGACGAGTTTCCAATTGGTGAATTTTCCCGGAAAATTTTGACGTCACAATATAGATTTTCGGACGTCACAATGTTACGTGACGCAATTTACTCCGATTGACCTCAGGTCAATCGGGGCAATTCATTCATAAAAATGAAATTGGAATTTTGGTAACGTCATTATCACTTCCGGTGACGTCGTGTATGTTCAAATCATCTACAGATATGTCGGCCACACCGCAACAAGAAATATAAACATCCATTTGTATGAATCGTGAATCTGTATCGACGATATTAGGTAAGCTGTGATCCGAGTCATACATGGAACGCGAGTCATAGATAATGCGTCCTTACCTTATCATGTAACTGGTTGAGGCACACGAGTCATGGAATACGGTGATGTCATAAAGGGGATGGGTTTGATCTTATTTGGGTGCACCCTTGTGCTCTGGTTTTTTGGGAGGGGCTAAAAGATCTCGATCCCTTCTTTCTACTTTCCATGTTTGATTTGTTTTCAAATGTCCTAGTTTTAAATAAGTATCATTGTCATTGTGTTTGTTATAAACTACGAAAATGTATTTGAACGCTATTAAAGAATTTGTCTTTCGAATTTAATTTCGATGACAATGTCGTTGTACGCTTTCGTCTATCGTTCATACACCAATCTATCAATATTCATACTCGACTGATGCAATCAACACTTGAACAGTTTTATATGGTTTAGAGATGCCAATAAAGCTCTCCAAGTTGGATCACAACAAATAGGTTCTAAAGGTTTCAACGTGAAGCAAATTCCTGTTCAAAAATTTAGTTTTCAGAATTGAGAGGATACATTTTATATAGATTACATCACAAAAACCCCGTTCATTACAATATTTTATCCACTAGAGATAGTTAAATTAAAAAAGATTAATTTCGAGGCTTGCCGAGCATTTTAGAATTTTTAAATTTAACTACTGAGAGTGGATAAAATATGGTTATAATCGGGATAAAGTGGTGTAATCTTTTTCACTAATGATCAATAATAAACACCGAGATTTGTATTCCGAATAGACTTGGCGGGAAATAGCACGCGTTCAATAAAGAAAATTTATCTAACGGGTAAAAACCAGTTTAAACTTGACATATTGTGACAGTGGTCAAATCTGATTAATTTTCATTTTCGGTATTTGTATTCTTGACATTTAATTTTCTTGAATTTTAATTTCAATTTCTTATCTAGACTCAAGGACTTTAATCTAAGACACTTAACGCTAAGCTGTTAATTGATTTCTTTCATAATTTGTTTGTCTGTTCTTTTCTCTGAATGCTCCGATATATTAATTGTTAATTCTCACATGTTTTCGCTGGTCTTATTGTGTAATATTATGTCATTCAATTATTTGTTGATATGTTTTCGGACAGTTGGATTTCGACATTGAAACTGCACGGACGTCGTACGATTTCAGTATAAGAAACTTTAATTACGGAAAGCCGTATTTCCAATATATTATTTTTATATCTTTTATGTGGATTGTTCCATGTGTATTGTTAATATTATTATATTATTTGCTTGATATTTCCTTATTATAATTTGGAACTTTATTCCGTGTTTTATTCATTTTAAAGAGAGCTAGTTTCCCCACAGACCGGTACAAACCACTGTTATATCATTAAAGAAAGATTTTTACAGCTGCTTATTAAGTATCTAGCCAACATATATAAGTTTGCTTTCATTTTTCATACGTAAGCTTTTATCATAAATCGATTGAATATATATATATATAGATTGATGAACTCAAAGACTGGTACAAATAATTTTTTTTAAACAAAGTACAATAGTTCTTAGTAAAATTGCAACTTAGAAGCAACATGATAATTCGACAAGATAAACAATTACAGAGAGGTATAAATGCCAACGACATATATAGATTACACCACAAGATCCCGTTCATTACCATATTTTATCCACTAGAGATAGTTAAATTTTAAAATTTTAATTGCGAGGCTTGCCGAGCATTTTAAAATTTTTAAATTTAACTATCGTGAGTGGATAAAATATGGTAATAATCGGGATAAAGTGGTGTAATCTTTTTCTCTAATGATCAATGATAAACACCGAGAACTGTATTCCGAATAGATTTGGGGGGAAATAGCACGGGGCTTTATTCAACATACGTTGAATAAAGAAAATTTATCCAACGGGTCAAAACCGGTTTAAACTTGACATATAATTAGAGAAAAGAAAATAATAAATAAACGCTACCAAAGTAAACCCTAAAAAGCAATCTGCAGATGCTCTGGAAGGGTCAACATGATCTAGTATGCGTTTAGCATCTTATATTCCGTTGAAAAAGGGTCAGATTATATGTTTAATTGTCATTTGGCAGCAACAAATAGTTTAACTTTAGTATAGCTGCGAAACCATTGCTCTAAACCCCTGTTTATATTAATTTGGCGGGCTATGGTCTGCAACCATAAAGAAAAATCAGCACATGAAGCACAAGAGCTAGTATAGTGTCTTGAAGCTAATTGTAGTAATTTTGTCTCTTTTGTACATACCATGTACAGCAATAAAGATATTTATATTGAATTTTGTCAACATGGTCAGGTAGAAAACAAAACTAGAGATGTTATACAGACATCCTAGTATGTTTACTTTTTGACACAAGTTAAGAGTCAGCACTCTATCAGAGGAACCTATACTCAAATCGACTAAACTTGAAAATATCATGATAAATCAGCATGTTAGCATAACAAGACAATGACACTAAATGCCAACATACAAAAAAGTATAATTTTGAATAATTTAAATGACGATCAACAGATGTTGGTTGTTGAGTAAGTTTTGTTTTTCATGGGATATAGTTGAATAAATCTGTTTACAAGCAACTAACGATCTTGTAACGAATTGTTTTTATAATGTAACTGCTTGCTTAAATAAATTTCATTTTTTCTCGATTACATGAATATCCAAACAGATATGTTTCATTGTGTTTATTCATTATAGGAATTCCTATTGTGCATTGGCATTATATAATTTATTATTTTTTTTTTTAGTTTTCAAAGTATAAACAATGTTATAATCTGGGAAAAGAGACCCAAACAAATTTAACCTATTGTGATGCAATTGCTTGGAGGCACAGCTGCCTTGGTGCAAAATGCTGTCTCTATTTAACAAAGTAACGATGAATAATATAGAAATAATAATAATATGGTTTCCAAGCAAAATTCCTAAATTCATAGAATAACCAGGTGTCTGAATTTTACGGTGTTATATTTAGGACAGTCAAAAATTTTATGTTCTCCGACTTACTATGTCGAGATCACGACTTAGTATGCCGAAATCTTGACGACTTAGTATGTCGAGATCACGACTTAATCTGTCGAACTAATTTAATAAATACAGAATACAGTTACAACTGCTAAAACCTCAGTTACAGTCATATAGGAAAAAGAAGGGAAACGGGGAATGTGTCAAAGAGACAACGACCCAACGGGGAGTAATAACAACTCAAAGCCACCATAAGATCTTCAATGAACGGTGAGGAAACCCGACACCCAACGGCAGGTCGGAGTTGGCCCCTAAATAAAGAGTAATATATACTACATTTACATCTATATAAACCTCAGTTACATTTATATAGGCTACATTCACATCTGTATTAACCACAATTACCTTCATATAGACTACATTTACATCTATATATAAACCTCAATCACATTATGCAGACTACAGTTGTATCTGTCGAAACCTCAATTACATTCATATAAACTATATTTACATCTGTATAAACCACAATTACATCTATATAGACTGCAGTTACATATGTATAAACGTCAGTTACATTTATATAGACTGCATTTTCATCTGTATGAACGCACAATAACATCTATATAGACTGCATTTAACAGACTACAGTTACATCTGTATTAACTTCAATAACATTTATATAGACTATGGTTACATCTGTATTAACTTCAATTACATTTATATAGACTATAGTGACATATGTATAAACCCTAACTACATTTATATAGACTACATTTACATCTGTATCAACATCAATTTTCAGAAAATTTTGTTTAAAACTAAGGAGTATCTCCCTCACGCATAGCTCTGTCCTTAGCTGCATGTTGGCTTTTCTATTTAAAGTCTTTTGGTTATTTGTTCTTTATCAGCTTTTACACGTGTTTGGTTAATGGACTTCCGAATGTTTTAGGTCTATCTGCACTGATGAGACATAAGTTGTCGAAATGCGCATATGCAGAAACTAAATGAACAGTAATTTCGGTATTCTGTAATATTAATATTGAGTACAATGATATGTGTATAACCCTAAATTACATTTATATAGACTACAGTTATATCTGTATAAACCTCAATTACATTTAACAGACTACATGCAGTTACATATGTATAAACCTCAGTTATTGTTATATAAACTTCAATTTATGTTTGCTGGATTAGCTATCTCCCTGAACTATTCTGGAGCGAATTTTATACCACCTAAAGTGTACTTTGGTGTGCCGCCAGTATCTTGGGCTTGGTTTAGGCTAGGTTGCGCACTTTTAGTAAATAGATAACAAAAGCAGTAATTCTGTTAAAATGGAACTGTTGTTGTCAATATTGTTGGAAAATATTAAAATTGTGTATTTTATACTAAGAAATCAAAAATTTAATCAGGCCTAAAAAAATACCTGTGTTTCCGGTAACATACTCTTCAAAATTAGGGCTGGTAGGTAGGCTTTTTTCCAAAACTTTTTACATAGAAATATAGAGAGTATCTTCTGGACTTTAACAGTGCTTCTTTAAAAATTGCTAAAACACTTTAGGGTAGGCATTTTTAGCCCAAAAAATCTAGGGTCGGTCGGGTTACCGGAAACACAGATTTTTTTTTATATTCTGCCTCATGATAAGATAAGATAAGATAAGATAAGATACTTTATTCCAATTAAGGTCCCATAGAGGGCAAAATCATTACAGTGATTATATAATAGTACATATTAAACTTGAACATATACATAAACTAGACACTTAAAATATATAAATATACTGTGATTCATGCTGATTTAATCATCAATGCATTATTTAAAGCAAGATGAGCAACCCCAGATAACTAAGACACACCACTATAGAAAGTTTGATAAAAAAAAAAAAAAAAAAAAAAAAAAAAAAAANAAAAAAAGTACCCCTTGCCCTACAGTACTCTTAATATCAGTATAGTTACACAACATACTTTCCTGTGACTGGTGCAAGAGAACAAGTACAAGAAGTTATTCTGATGCAGAAGTCACCAGGGGACGGTGCCAGAGGCCTGTTGTGTCCAGTGCATTCATATTGCAATAATTGAAAAAGTGAATTATAGATAAAATAGGGAGATAATAAAAATTCAAATGCTGTGTTAATGAACAGACAGCCCTTCATGTGACCAATGCAACTGAACAAGTATATTGTTGTTCAGAAGCAGAGGTCACCATGGGACGGTGCCAAGTGGGCATGAGAAAACGACAGTTATTAAAAATTTAATCATGAGAAAACGACAGTTATCAAAAATTTAATCATGAGAAAACGACAGTTATCAAAAATTTAATCATGAGAAAACGACAGTTATCAAAAATTTAGTCATGAGAAAACGACAGTTATCTCCTAACACAGAGAAGAATTGTTAAAAACCTTGGCTGTCATTTTTTCAAAACTTTTTGAAATCCAAATATCAAAAGCTACAATTTTACTAAAAAGACTTCAAGGTTGCTATGTATAGTACCAAAGTATAACGGCAGTAGAATGCCGAAGAAACAAAGGAGTTGTATTTACAAAAACTGAAGTGCAAAGACATGGCAAAAACGAGAACATAGAAAACAATAACTTTAGACAACTACAAATCACAAAAATTAAAAAAAAACACAACATTCAAAACCAGGGCACTCACAGAGCTTCATGAATTTGACAAAACGGAATTAAATATTTTTGTAATTCAATCAGCTGAAACGTTTGTTATTAGGTAAAATTGTTTGTTGTAATCGAAATACATTCTGAAACTATGGATGAAAGATAGAGTTTCAAAACAATAAGTCTTCTTTTAGACTTTCAGGAAATTTACCAAAATTGGATCTTAATATTTTTGAAATTTAATCTGTGAAAATATTTCTACTAATTGAAACAATTTTTAAATGCATTGTCTTTGAGAATTTCAAGAAATTTACCAAAATTTGAATGATATGTTTTTGAAAAAAAAATTGAAACAAATTCTACCTGTATGGTTCCTGGGTAGAATTCCGTGAAAAAAAATTATGGTTATTGAGAGTTTTGTGAAATTTACCGAAATAGGAATTATATTTTGAATTCTATGTTGAATGCCAACGAATAGCTAAAATATGCTAACTTTTCAAAAATTATTAGTCTTTGATATTTTCAGAAAATTTACCAAAGTTGGAACCGGAATCAAAACTCTTAAAACTTATCGCGCATCTACAGACTATAACAACAAAATTAAACCCATAAATCCAAGAATGAAAGAGGAGTTTCGAAATGCATGACACAGGTGTTAAAAATTGACACCATTGGGCCTCTTGTTTGCACTAAAATTAAATAAAAAATCCTAAAGTCTATTGCGCATTCACAGACTATATGCAATAATCGCACGTGTGTCAAAATGGGCATCTTCGGCCTCTTGTTTACAACATAACCGTTATAAAAAAAATCCGGAAGCTTATTGCGTATCTACAACATATATGCAGCAATGCTATAAAATAATTGAAACCCTAAATTGGAAAATGTTGGAGGAGCTCGAACCCCAGAAAACGCGACGTGCTAACGTGCAAACGGACGAGACCAACGAGAATGTCCCTGAACTTCGTTTGAAAGTGCAGAAATGAAAATAAATTTTAAAAACTTTTCTAAATTTTACAAATAATACGAATCCATGCATGAAGTTAAGGAGCTAAAATTAAGGATGCATGAATATTTATTGGTTTTAGTGCACTCTGTAAGCATCGGTGCAAACAAGGTACATGCATCTGTAAAATGCACATAAACGAGGGGACCTGTATATACACGCGTGTTTAGGTGTGCCAGTAAGTAGCATTTTAATCTATCATAATTCAAAATTACAAGTTTGATATTTATTTTTTTTTTTTTTTTTTTTTTTTTTGAATGTTTGTTTTTGTTTTGTTTTGTTTGTATTTTTGTTTGTTTGTTTCTTTTTGTATAACTGTGTTCAAGTATTATGTTCCTGTCTTGCTAACGTTTGGTCAACTATCATATTTGAATATTTTCTCATTCCTTTATTTGCTTTTTTACTGTTTCATTTTTTCTGTACAGAAGTGATACTTTTTATATCATATATTCATATAGACGTTTTCAGAACTGAAATTGTGGGGGCAGCCATTTTTTCATTCGGAACACCAAAATCCGACACAGGTAGACAGATTTGACCCGACTCGGGCTTTATCGATTACTTCATTATTGAATGGTACCGCACAGGTTGGGTAATTAGATTGTAAATTACCTGTTCATTCAAAAAGTAAGACGCATGTAAATAGAGTCATTGAAAAGATAAAAGATTAGAGAATGACAACAAATAAGTTTCGAGGCAGATATTAAACATTTATGTGTATTAATATGCTTTTGAAAATGTACAATTTGTAGGTACCGTATATGTACCGTTTTCACGGGATGTACCCAAAATGAAAATAAAAATGCGTATCAGTTTATCCTTTTTGCCCAAGATTACATTAAGAATTAAAGAAATAGATTTCAGCGTGTTGCTTATTTAATTAATTAATATTTTTTCGACTTCAAAATACACATAAAGATCGATTATAAGTGGGACTAATATAATCCCAGATTATAATATTGTGCACTTATTTGTAGTAAATCTCTCAAAATATGAGTAAATCAAAATTATTTGTAATAAACTTAAAGAAATATTAGATATTTGATCTTTTTCCGTAATTTTTTGTTAAAAATATTTTCGTTTGTAATCCAAGTCCAAATTCACACATGGGACAGTAAGAATCTTTAAAAAATCATTTCAAAATTTATGAACAAAAGTTTGACACTTCAACCTTTCAAACTCGTGAATTTCCAAAATTTTCAAGTGAAACACCTTCAATACACATCTTACAAAACTGCGTATTCTGAAGTTGTTTGATATGCCACACACTTTACCATATTCGCCTATTCATATGAAAGCTAAACAATAAGCATGTTGTCACATTTCCCTATATATATTCTTTGTAAATATTGCTGAAAAATACTGAATTTGGCCTGCTTTTCAAAGCATGATAACTGGAAAAGATGATCGGTGACATACCATTTTTATTTTATTTTTGGAACAAGTGAACTAAGACCTACAAAATATCTCAAAATAAAAAAATTTTGTCTGATATTTTTATTAGGCTCGAACTACCTTAAATTTAAAATTTTTAAAATGAAGATTAAACGAGTTCATGCCTTGAAATGAAAAGAAGCTAGGAAGTGTGTCTTTTTTCAATAATTTATCAGTATAAGTAATGTACTGTCTGTGGTACCCGTCTACCCCTGAATGGCGAGTCTACCATAATCAGGGGAGAAAACCAAAATTTACCAATTTCTGAAAACGTCTATACTTATACTGGTTTGTGGCAGAAACGGCCAATAAATAATTGTAAATTGAAGTCAGCAAAGATAAAACAAAATTGGCTCAAAATTAACTTTTAATAAGACAAAACTAATGACTTTACAAATTAAGCATAGAATATATGACTTATCTGACAATAATGAAGTCCAAGTAATAATCCAAACGAACAGTTCACTTAATTCCACCAATAAATGTATAATAGAATAATCTTTATAATCCTCACTAAATAGTTGATAATAGATTCACAATAATTGATGTCGATTTCCAATACAAAAGATGTGCGTGGTAATCCTGTATAAACTAATTAATCCTGTATAAACTAATTAATCCTGTATAAACTTATTAAACTGACTGATTTAACCCTTTTCAGCTACCTTATATAAATACATTTATTCTTTCCAGAAAAATCTTCACAAGATATAACTAGAACATTCTAATCAACTAATAATCACACGACTAAAATGATAATGTTAGGAAAACCTCTAGAAAAATCTATGTGTTAAATATTAAGTCAATGTTCTAAAAAAATCTACAAGTTCTAAGGTGTAATAACCTTGACCATTGTTTATTGTAAACAAGTTACATTACTAGGCCAAACAGATTACATAATATTAAGGCCGTACAAAATAAAAACAATGAATAAAATGCATAATAGAATATTTACAACGTTTAATTACCTATAACAATACCTATACTTGTAATATGAATATATCGTTGTTTTGACAGTTGTTTGTTTATATTATTGATGTCTTCTTTGACTATCTGACTCTTACTGTTTCTAATCTTCTCGGATGACATGTATGGTAATATTTTCTCACTAGATTGGCCCCTATAAACAGTAGATAGTTTCTGAAATTGTTTTGGTGGTGGTGTTCTCGTGTACTCATCTCGTGATATTTGTGTGAATGGACGACTCGATCTTTTTTTTTTGATGAGAGAGAATTGCTATAAATATATGGATAATAATGATTTCAAATTCAAAATTATTAATGGCCGGTGTTTATCGATCTCCAAGGTTGGATAAGTCCTTCTGTGAAAATATTCTATTAAACAGACACTGAATTACACTGAAATATAATTATAACTGGGGATCTTAAATTTTAATTTAATACATGATTCATACAACACTGATAGCACTTGGGTTCATAGGAGCATTACTTGATCCTATTCTATTATCAAACCTAGACATTTTAATATGGAACTTTTGAGTGAATTACTTGTGCCCAAGAGGGTTCTTTTATATATACCCGAAAAATCAAAATATTCAACGGCAAGACCCATTCACCAATTTGTCACTGACGAGCAAGGCGTGAGTGATTTTGATTTATTGTGTAACGCTTAAAGTGGATCATTTTTGGTCATGTGGCAAATTTTATTGTACACTTCAAGTAAATAAATATTTGTTCTTTTGTGAGGTATGTAAGCATGTATTTATTGAATAATGTTTCCATCTTTATTCCCATATCATACGGTAATGTACGTAGTTAGAAGGTTGAACGTCTCACTTATAAGTTGCTCGAGATCATTACTCGACACGAAATCCATGTCGAAGAATACGAGGATATAGATGGAAACTGATAACTCTAGTTCCGGTCTTACTAGGTTCTAGTAAGCGCGACTTTGGTAGGCAGTGTCGTAAATTCCGTTTTAGAAATCCCAATATACCCGCAGCTTTCTTACAAATATTGTCGATGTGTAAATTGTACTTTAGTGTATCATGGAGTTCTATGCCAAGATATGGATGGTGTTGAACAGTTTCCAAAGTTTTCTGCCAGATGCTAAAAGTTTTTTTCTTGGCTGTGTTTGAAAACTGCATGATGACACATTTCTTGACGTTGAATTCCATCTGCCAGATGTTGCTCCACTGTGCAAGTTTACTGAGGTCGTCTTAGAGGATTTCATGATCACTATTGTTATTGATAGGACTGTAAATTACAAGTCATCAGCGAAGAGGCGATTTATTGATGTCACTTGGTCGGCTATGTTGTTGATGAATATCAGGAAAAGTGTTTGTCTTAATACTACTCCCTTGGGGGAATACCTGATGATTTTTCAGAAAGTTTTGATCCTCTTCTGAGAAGTTCCTGTTAAACCATAGTGCTGGGGTTTATTCGACAGTCGTTGTTGAGGGACCTTGTCCAAAGCTTTTGAAAAATCTCATATGGCCATATCAACTTGTTAACCGCCATTTAGATGTTTGGCAATGTCGTCTGTTGTCATGAGTAGTTGCGATATACATTATCGTTTTGCTCGAAATCCATGTTAGTTTAATGAAGAATGTTTTGGTTCAATGACTTGGAAGACTACTATATGTTCTAGCATCTTTGATACCACAGCTGATAGAGATACTGGCCTGTAGTTCCCCTTTTAGCTCACCTGGAATGCCAGGTTGAGCTGTTGCCATCACTTGGCGTCAAGCGTCCGTCGTCCGTCCGTCTGTCGTAAACTTGGTCACAAAAGTCCTTGGATGGTCGCCTTTAAAAATTATATCCGTCAGGTCCGTACCTCATCCAAGATGGCTGCCAGCGGGGAACATAGTTTTAACATTGGACCCTATGGAAAAGACATTTAAAGATCTTCTTCTCAGAAACTACCTGTCAAATTAAAACAAAACTTAGGCACAATGGTACTTAGATGGTCCTTCCAAAAAAGGTATCAGTCAGGTCCGACCTCATCCAAGACGGCAGCCAGCGGGGGGCATAGT
Organism: Modiolus philippinarum; assembly: GCA_002080025.1. Classification (NCBI taxonomy): domain Eukaryota; kingdom Metazoa; phylum Mollusca; class Bivalvia; order Mytilida; family Modiolidae; genus Modiolus; species Modiolus philippinarum. Next base: position 6,484 of record MJUU01014881.1, on the reverse strand, counting down.
TTTAACATTGTACCCTATGGAAATGTCATTCAAAGATCTTCTTCTCAGAAACTACCTCTCCAATTATAACCAAACTTAGTCATGGTGGTCCTTAGATGGTCCTTTCCAAAAAGGTATCCATCAGGTCTGTACCTCATTCAAGAGCGGGGAACATAGTTAAAACATTGCACCCTATGGAATAGATGTTCAAAAAGATCTTCTTCTTAGAAACTACCAGTCCAAAAGTAACCAAACTTAGGCACATTGGTCCTCAGATGGTTTCTTCCAAAAATGATATCTTTCAGTTCTATTCCTCATTCAAGATGGCCGCCCGCATGAAACAGTTTTAACATTGGACCGTATGGAAAAGACATTAAAAGATCTTCTGCTCTGAAACTACCTGGACAATTCGAAACTGACTTTGTCACAATTGTCCGTTGGTGGTCCCTTTTAAAAATTGTATCTGTCAGGTCCGTACCTCATCCAAGATGGCCGCCACCGGGGAACATAGTTTTAAGATCGGACCCTATGGAAAACACATTCAAAAATCTTTTTCAAAGAAACTACTGATCAAGTTAGAACCAAACTTAAGTCACAATCGTCCTTAGATGGTTCCTTCAAAAAAAAAAGTATCCAGAAGGTCTGAACCTCATCCAAAATCGCTGCCAACAGGAAAGCCCTATGGTTAAATGAGAAAACACATTCAAGCCTAAAATCACATCTTTGGTATGATTTAATAACAAAACTCGCTGCAAAAGTTTTATTGTTCATACAGAAATTGTATTTTTATTACTGCAGCTTGTATTATGCAGTAAATGGTTTAAATAATGTACATCAAAACACTTTTCAGGGCCTTCAATTTAGAAATAGAAATAAGATATAATGAAAATGATAATTTTGATAAGGTGATTGTAAAAGTAAAAGAGGTAATAAAACGATGTAAACATATTGCTTATTTTATTTACCATTTCATCAATATGTATAGATTTTATGGTAGTCGGATATTGGTTGTGATGGATAATGAAGCTTTCAGTTGCCATGGAAATCAAACAAAAAAAATGAAATTTTAGAGAAAAAAATGTATTTTGCCAAATTTTATGGTTTTTTTTTCTCAGAAATATGAATACACTAGTTAATAAGGAGAACCCCTGCCCAAATATTTTTTGAAAGGGGCCTTGTAATGTTTTGATTTGAGCAGTATTTATTAAGTAGATTATAAGGGGAACCCCTGCCAAAATCATTTTTGAAGGTTGGTCTGAAATCAGTCCAAATGGATAGCACATTCTTCTCAGAAACATGTCCAATTAGAATACAATGGTACTTTGATGATATCTTTCAATAAAGGTATCTTGCAGGCCCTGACTCATCAAATATGGCTGCCATCAGTAACATAGTTTAACATTTGACACTTCGGAAAAAACATACAAAGATTTTCTCAGAAACTGGTAGTCCAATTAGAACCAAACTTGGTCACAATGGTCCTTAGTTGGTCCCTACAAAAAAAGTATCCAGCAGATCCGTTCCTCATTTAAGATTGTCACCAGTGGGAACATAGTTTACATTGGATTTCATTAAAAGAATTAGGTCTAGAAATCACTAATCCAATTGGAACTATACTTGATCACAAAAGTCCCTCTGTGGCTCGTTCAAGATTTGTGTCTCGCATGTCGGCATTCAATCAAATATGGCCTCAAGCAGGAAACATGGTTTTATATTAGACCCTATTGGAAATGTCATTCATCTCTTTATTTCAGTGATGGTCCAGGTGAGCTATACAGGCTCTTTGGAGCCTCTTGTTTGAGCAAGCAACCTTCTAAAAGATATGCACAATGTTGGCGTGCTTCCATTCCCCTTGTACATCTCCAGTGTCAAGTTACTACTGGAAGATCAAGGTGAGAACAGGATTGATGGTGCTGGCCATTTTCTTCAGAAAGATAATTGGTATTTTGTTTGTACCATATACTTTCTTTTCATTTAATCTATCTATACAGTTGGTCACTCCATAGTCCCTTATCTGGCAAACTTTCTCTGTTTTCTCTTGAGGAGACTGAAGTAAACTGGTCGTTCAGTAAGTTGGCTTTCGTCGTGTCTTGCTTCCCACTCTTGATGTATTTCCAGATGCTTTTTGATGTTGAATCTTTTACTAGGTCAAGCAGATTATTCAAGTAACTATGGTAGTAGGAGGAATGGAGTGTGTTTCTGACAACTTTCCTGTAGTTTTTAAAGTCGTTAGCTTGTTGGCTGTTAGAACCATGGTTCTTGGCTTGTCTGTACAATCTGTAATTACGTGTCATTCTTTTGATTTCTCTTGTCATCCATAGTATGTCAGAGTTTTCGTTGGAATATATGAATCCATTACTGTAAAATATTCTTTTTTGAAATTCCCCCACCTTTTCTCTACAGCTGTTTTATGGGCTTCTGACAAAATGTAGTCACAAAGGTTCCCCATGTATGATTCAGGCTTTTCCCAATCAGCTTTCTTGAAGTTGTAAAAACCTTTCTGTTAGTCTTCATTAGTTTTGATGGTTTCAGTTGAGTTTTTACTGCTAAGATGTCATGATCGCTCGTGCCAATCGGTGGACAATTGTGGCATTTCTGGACTAAATTTGGATGTGATGTTATAATTAAGTCAAGTATTCTTCCTTGTCGAGTTGTTAAATATTCACTTGCTCTTGTTAATGGATTTTGATCACTGATCTCTAGAAGTTTATTACAATGTTGTTTGTCTAGTTTATTACAATGTTGTTTGTCTAGTTTATTACAATGTTGTTTGTTGTTTACAATGTTGATTGTTGCGAGTCATAGAACTCGCACTGTTCCAGTCAATGTCCCCAAATTCTTATATTTTTTTATATTGCTTCAGTTTCGAGATTCTTGCCAGTGAGATGTCCAGTTGTTCCAGGACCTCTATTTTGGACTTGGGTTCTCTGTAGAATGCAGCAATAAGTAACAATTTCTTTGTTGGTGTTGTCAATTTAATCTATTTCAGCTCGCATGATGTGTCAATTTCCGAACATTCCCGCAATCGTATGTCGGTTTCGCCATAAGGATGATACCGCCTCAACTTTTATCCGTTTGTGTTGTTTTTTCTGTACATTTTATACTTGTGGAAGGATTGAATATCATACTCGAGACATCATACGATAAGATTTCTGTCGATAAGAAGTCCTGGTTGAGGTGATAATTATATCAGGTTCTTTACTAGAAATGGTGTTATAAAGGCCTGTTTTCTTGTTGCGAATGCTTTGAAAGTTTATAACTATGAAGTTAAAGTTTGTACAATGCTGTATAAGATTTTTTAGTTACCTTCCTCAGTAGTTGATATGGGAAAAAATCTGCGGTTTTCAAAAAAACGTTTTTTGAAAACCGCAGATTTTTTCCCATATCAACTACTACCTACGGCACTATAGAAAAAAAACAAACATGTAAGATTTGTTATTCACTACAGTTGAGACGGGTAAAACGGGTTAGATTTTTAATGAGGTCTTAGTTCACTCACATTTTTTACGTTGCTTCCGGTTTAAGCATCTCATAAGTAAAACAAAAATCTTATAGGTTTTGCTCTTTTTCCAACGCTCAAGACTCTTGTTTAACCTGTTTAAGACACTGCTTATAAACTCTATCATTTTTTATAGAAGAAAGAAAAATAATAATCCAGTTATAAAAAATGTTAAGAGGAACGCAGTTTTGCGATAGATATGAGTATTGTAACTTTTTACTAGACACTCCCATAAGAACTCCACAAAATGGAGAAGCACAAGTCAAAACGGACTACAAATTTAGCATAAATGATAGGGCTTCGTTTTATGACTGGTACAATGGGTATTTTTTAATTAAGTTCAAAGTAGATAAACTAGCTGACGGAGCAGCACCAGATAATGACACAGTATCTGTTATTTCAGATGTA
>MJUU01014880.1:0-21375 GCA_002080025.1 Modiolus philippinarum | reverse complement strand
TCTTTATTTTGAAGAAGCCCTTCAATGAATTCAGCCTCATAGATCGGCTAAAAGAGGTGCACAGTTTGTGCCTATTAGAATTCCAATGGTCTGTTGAAAAACCTGTTGAAAAAGTCCCCCAAACTGGACAAATATGTTGTCGATCAAAAACTCTAACATTTTTATCACTTTTTCCTCTGTGTATTTTTTCTGTGATTCTGAGTCGTATTTCAAAAACATCGCATTCGGTACTGCACCATCACCATACCATATCTATAGTTAACATCAACTTGGTGTATTAAACGGTATTCAGAAATAAATAATTTGCAAGATTTTCGCAAAAAGACCAATTTTTAATTATGTTCCATTGGCGGCAATTTTTGATGACATGTGAACCTGCCGGGCATGTCAAAAAATGCAGTCTTCTGTCTCAAATGGATTTAGAATTATAATCTAAAACATAAAAATCATGAAAATTCATCGAATAAAAGGTAATTACTCCTGTATAATTTTTCATTTTATTGTCAGCTGATTCTTAGCAATCGAGGGCAACTATTATGGTTGATTGGCGACTTATTATGTAGGCATAAAAAAACAAATTGCTAAAAGATTTTTTCTTGGTACTAGCCCCTGTAGATGTCTTAAAAAATCAAGATGGGTAGATGTAATGCTGAACATTTTGTAATTTTAATTTGATTTCTGTCTTTTATTAATATTTTCAATATATTAGCCGAAAAGTATAAAAAAGGGCAATATGTCTAAGACCAGATATCAGATGTTCTTAGAATTACAGGGTATGTAAACATCAACAATTTTATTATTTTATCCCGTTGGATTTTTGGTATCTTTAACTGATATTGTGAGATTTGCAAACAAAAATAATACAAAAATAAAAAAAAAAGGAAAATAAATGGAAGAAAAAAAAAAAGAAAAGAATATTCTTTATGTAGTAGCAGCGTCAATTAGACCATAACCTGGTAATTTTCAGGCCAAATTTGGTTAATATTGGCCCAGCCGACGTTCATGTATCTTTTCCTCATGTCCTTGGATCATCATTAAGCAAATAAATATTTCTAAATTTTACTGACCAGTAGTAGTAATTTTGGTTTTTTAGATTATTTGGATAGAGTACAGCTTCCTGGAGACAAACTTCTGCTTATCCATGTCCCAGAGGAATATAACTTCACCGATGCTAGTAAGTGAAATTTATCTTGTAAAATATTTCGCAGATGCTAAATATAAAATTTAAGCAGACAAATCGTCGACACTTTAAAGGTCAATAACATTGAGAAAAGGCGTACCATGAAAACACTAAACAGAAGCGTTTTTTACATGGGGGTAGTAACAAAATTACCGAACAGAGTTGTCAAGAACCGAAGTCCACGAGACAAAAAGACAAATCAGATGAAACATAGTAGACATAAAAACGCAAACAAAACCAAAAGGACCAGGACATACACGAACTGTAAAACATCAATATTTAATATATCGATTACAAGTTGGAAGACACATTTTCTATAAATTTATTGTAGGTCCTGCAGTAATCCAGGAGCTATTTGCTAAAATGAAAGAAAAAGCAGACGAAGTGGAAAGGAAATACACAGATAGACTGAAAGATTCGAAGGTTAGTACAATGTACATTACAAAACAACAGTTACATGGTACATGTACAGGGCAAAGGAATCCAGAGAGTACCATTTTACTTTGGCATGGACCCTTCTGCTGTCACTTTTTGTAGACTAAAAACCCTATTCTGTAAAACCACAAACAGATTGATAAGAAATATTAGACAAAAAGAGAGAAATGGTTGTATTCATTGAAAGGTTAGAATTGAAATGTTTTGTTAAGATAGGACGATATTTTTGTTTTGACTGGCATGAGGGTTCCTCCAAAATACAGATAATTTACCCCAACACTTTCCGTTTATTGCAATAATATAAGAAGTCGTCAAGTATTGGCATGCAGCCTTCAGTTTGATTCCAGTTCATCAGTACCACGAACAGCTTGACAAGGAACTTAAGACAATAAAACAGAAACATATATATTTACCTTTCGTTTTGTATTTGCAGTAAGCACGTGATTCACGAAAGAGGGCGGAAACGAGCGAAGTCTTTATTTAATTTCAAATTCATTGTAATAGCTGACATGTTAGTACCTGTACATTTAAAGATGGACCGTACATCTTAAAACAGACCATTAGCCACTGATACATCTTCAGTTTTACGCCTCTACTTTTCCTATTTATAAACAAGCTTCCATTGAAAATTTATACCACATGATTTATGTCTAATTTGACCTCCTAATTGTGAACTATCTCAATCATACAGAATATTATATTTCACGGTGACTATGGTGTATGTGTATACAGATACTCTGTAAACTTTTCAAAAACTACTATAAAAGGTTTATTGGACGTTTTTGTCGTTAACGTAACGGTCTCCATCACCATTTGATTAATAAATACAAAAAATACTGAAGTTAGTAACAGATATGAACAGACTTCATTTCAGTCGATCAACAGTTTACTACATGACTGACAAGTATCGATTTTGGCTGAAAACCATTGTGATGGAAGTGACACCTAGAGTAGATAATGCTCCCCTTACAGGGAAACTTATGAAACTGTTTTTTTTGGCTGGCGGGTTAATATAGCGATTTATTTTTTTGATGAGTTCCTCCTTTAATTTGTATTTGTTTTGTCCTTTTAGAGTCTGTTGCATCACCATATTGCTATGGTTTTGTGGTTTTGGACGTTTCGAGATTTCCCTGGCTTCGGGCTGCTTTTTTGTTATTTTTCTGAAATCACAGAGTTGTAAAGCTGAGGTCGAAATGTGCATCTTTTTTCTTAAGGCCTACTACAAATGTAGCTTACTCGAATGAACAGTATACGTATATTTCAAATACATCTGCAAACGAATAACGAAGCAAAACTGATGGAAGGGGGGGAATTCAAAATGAGATGAATGATCTAAAAATTATTAATCAAACTCCTCACCGTTTGCGTTACAAATAAACCGCATTGTAACAGTAGGTGTTGTCTGTTTTACTCAGAGATAAAGTCTTACTTTGACCCTAAGACGAGATATTAAGTTCTATAGATAATCTTAAGACGAGATTACGAACGTAGCTGGGAACATCTTTTTTTATTTTTATTTTTATTTATTCTTTATTTTGCTAAACACATTAACCGATTAAAAATGAGTTCTAAACTACAAAGCAAAAGTTTGAAAGATCGAATTTATTGTGATAAAATGTCATTAAAATTCAAAAACGAGGAAGTAGACAGGAATAAAAGCCCTGTCCTTGGTAAACTGGAGTTTTCTATGTATCGTGTGCGTTTTTGTCACATGTACATTCACTCCATATCCTTTCATTTTTCCTTTTTAACATTTCAGGTTGATTTCACATTCAAGCAAAGGTTTGGACATCCAGGAGAACAGATTGTAAATATGGCTGAAGAGGAGAAAGCTTCATTGGTGATGGTAGGGTCAAGAGGTCATGGCTGGTTACGTCGTACTGTGTTAGGCAGTGTTAGTAACTACGTCATACATCATACAACAATACCTGTACTGATTTGTAAACACTTTGAATCCGAACAATCTTTTGAATAATGTATTTACAATTTTTTTTATATTATACTATTTGAGGACCAATACTTACATGTATGCCTGTTTATAAAATGTAGGCCTATAATAGTGTATAAAAAAACATTCTCCATTATCAAGTTTAGTTATTAAAAACACGAATTTTGTAATTGTAATAGGCAAGTTACACGGTATCATGTGCGCAATTATTGACTTTCGAACAGGGATCCAGTTTTGAACCCAAAGCTGTATTCAGTATTAAGCACTACAACTCCTACGATTGGTGGATAATAAAATTAAATGTTTTAAAATAAAATACTATGTCATGTTACAATTCGGTTTATAGCAAATCTGATTTCAACAATGTAACCCAGAGGTGATAATTTGACCTTTTATGGGATCTGGTCGACACAAAAATATTTTATTATTTTCAATATACCCCTTTTTGAGCCTCAATTTACACCAAGAAACGCCGCATGACCCCCCATTTTTTATTTTGAAATTCGAAAGATCTGTATAAGTACTTGTCATTTTCAGGACTCCCGGGATGAAAAAAAGCCTTCGTCTATTTTTAGTTTATCGCTAAACAGGGGAACCCCCCTATGGAAAATGCATTGTAAATAATTGCCGACTTGTAACCACATTTTTATATTTATTCTAAAATTAACTTTTTGTTGCATGTATAAATGGGTACGTATAAACATATACTAGATATATACCAAGCTTAAAAATGGGGGTAGCATAGGTGCCATGTTTGTAATGTTAGGCGTTAGGCGTATTAATATTTTGATTATACTACACCAACACTAACTTCATTTTCCTGTTTTACTCAATTTTGAAAGATAATTTTACTACAAATGGATACTGAGAGATATTCAGTTACAGACATATTGCAATATATTTTCACAGCATGCAAATGTATTAGGGGACAACCGTTTGATTCTGAGGGGAGGGNGGGGGGGGGGGGGGGGGGGGGGGGGGGGGGCTGGCAGATTATTTATTTTCAAGATTTTGCGGGCCAGGATATTTATTTTTCACCGCTTCGCGGCGAAAATTTTTATTTTCAATAACATACTCGTATCGTACCAATGAATCTAAGGTCAGATTATTTGTTTTCTTTGATGTGCAGGCCAGATTATTTATTTCCAACTTTTTCAGGGACAGAATATTTATTTACAAAATCTGCCACCCCCCCCCCCCCCCCCCNTCAGAATCAAATGGTCGTCCCCATATCACTTTTATTGTTGTCTTTATCTTTAGTGTTAGTTTCACTTTCTCAGGAGTTGACATGTTATCAATATCTTACTGAAAGATACATATCTAGCTCCAATTTGGGAATTTTTTTGGGTCTCTTTTTATATTAAAATAATTGTTTGAACCATTCAAAATATTTTTCACATAAACTAGAATGCAGTTTATAAACATGTAGGGTCTTCAAATATGAGATTTATTTGAATTTGACACTAAACAGGTGGAAAATTTGATGCTCAAATTGCCCCAGTTTAAAATCTCATACTAGTAAAAAGAACAAAATTACAGAACAAATTTGTCAGAAGTCGACATCCAACGGGAAAAAAAGATAAAGCAGTTGTAAAATGTAAACCGCAATTACTATTGAAGCGTTGTGAACAACTTATAAGATTTTGACCGAAACTTCAAAAATTTCCACAAGGGACTGATTTGTATTGGAGATCATAAACTACAGAATTCATTAAATCCTGATTTATAAGGTGGTCACGAAGATGACTATGATGCCGAATGAGAAAGTCCAGATAATTGAAAGTAGCTCTTGTATACGATTCAAATATGAAAGATATGCTCAAAATTACTTTCCATGTAAGGAACATTTAAGGTCGTCCATTTTATCGTTACTTTTACTGAGATGACCATTTTCTCAGAAAAATTCGAGATCTAAGTTAAAAAAGCAGCAGAAAAGTTATGTGGTTTCCTTTATCTCTTACTCTGGAGAATTAATTGGTGGAATTAATTTAGAAAAAGAAACGTTATTAATGGATAGAACATCATAAATGGATATTAGGTTAGATCAAAGCCAGAGATTGAAGGATCTAACATCTTTTTTTCTGCGAGCCTTTAGTTGTCCCAGATGAACTATAAGGAACAAGTCTGCGAGCAGTAATGCACGTTGGTAAACCCACTTTCGGTTGAAAAATGGCATACCATAACGGGACAAATATATAATCAATGAGAAAATCAAGCATACTGAACACTTATTCATCATCATAGCATTGTTACCCTGAAAATTGGTTTTTGAAAGAAATGTGTACTTATTATACAACACAAAAAATTTTGAATGATACTTTGATTTCGCATTTTAAAACTTACATTTGAAGACACTACACGTAATTTCAGGAATAAGTAATATGCAAAAAATGGTTTGATTTTGATCAGGAGTAACTTCTGTATTAACCTGTATTGAATATCTACAAGTTTACAATGCTGCCTTGAAAATATAAAAAAGGAAAAAAAAATAATAATGCATTGTGAGCCACCAAAATATTGTTATTAGTCCAAGGTGTAAATACCGTAAACATTTCTTGTTTGTAAATTACATTACCGAAAATCCTAACTTTCTTTTTGATCAGCCGTTTGTTGAAATGTTTTGCATGAGAATAATAATCAAAAGCATGGTATTTTTTATGTATTGTGTCGTAGACTGGTTTCAAGGTACTAACCCCAGTATCTTATACTACATTATAAGTCTACAGTTTAAAGCTTTTGATTCCTGTTGGTCGAATACAACAGTCATAAAACAGTTTCAGCATAATAACTATTTTAGATTATAACTCATTTACATGTACTTTTTTATACTGAAACACGTTGACCTGTGTAAATGTTATTTGTTCATTGATAAAACAATGAAAGGATATGGAGTAATACACATATGACAAAGTCGAAACTAATTGTATTGGTATGTGTGGAGTAATGCACATATGACATGTAAGTCTGAATGCCAAAGGTAAATGGTATTGGTATGTGTGGAGTAATGCACATATAACAAAGTCTAAACTAATTCTATAAGTCTGAACGTCAAAGGTAAATGGTATTGGTATGTGTTGAGTAATGCACATATGACAAAGTCTAAACCAAGTCTGTAAGTCTGAATGCCAAAGGTAAATGGTATTGGTATGTGTGGAGTAATGCACATATGACAAAGTCTAAACTAATTCTATAAGTCTGAACGTCAAAGGTAAATTGTATTGGTATGTGTGGAGTAATACACAGCTGACAAAGTCTAAACTAATTCTATAAGTCTGAATGTCAAAGGTAAATGGTATTGGTATGTGTGGAGTAATGCTCATATGACAAAGTCTAAACTGATTCTATAAGTCTGAACGCCAAAGGTAAATGGTATTGGTATGTGTGGAGTAATGCACATATGACAAAGTCTAAACTAATTCTATAAGTCTGAACGCCAAAGGTAAATGGTATTGGTATGTGTGGAGTAATGCACATATGACCAAANCATTTGGAAGTTCATTAACCGAAACGTGTAAAATCTGATGGAGAACAAATAACCAAAAGGGTCTAAATAGAAAGCCAAAATTCAGCTAAGGACAGAGCTATGCATGAGGGAGATACTCCTTAGTTTTAAACAAAATTCGGTAAAATTAATGCACATGGAGTAATGCACATATGACAAAGTCTAAATTAAGTCTGTAAGTCTGAATGCCAAAGGTAAATGGTATTGGTATGTGTGGAGTAATGCACATATGACAAAGTCTAAACTAATTCTATAAGTCTAAATGCCAAAGGTAAATGGTATTGGTATGTGTGGAGTAATGCACATATGACAAAATCTAAACTAAGTCTGTAAGTCTGAATGCCAAAGGTATATGACACAGTCTAAACTAATGGTATTGGTATGTGTGGAGTAATGCACATATGACAAAGTCTAAACTAATTCTGTAAGTCTGAGCGCCAAAGGTAAATGGTATTGGTATTTGTGGAGTAATGCACATATGACAAAGTCTAAACTAATTCTATAAGTCTGAACGCCAAAGGTAAATGGTATTGGTATGTGTGGAGTAATGCATATATGACAAAGTCTAAACTAATTCGCCAAAGGTAAATGGTATTGGTATGTGTGGAGTAATGCACATATGACAGAGTCTAAACTAATTCTATCAGTCTGAACGCCAAAGGTAAATGGTATTGGTAAGTGTGGAGAAATGCACATATGACAAAGTCTACAAGTCTGACCGCCAAAGGTAAATTAAATTGGTATATGATATGCCCAATATTACATGTACCTTTAAAAATTGTCACAGCTAAAATATCTTAATGTAGTTATTTTTTTAAATCCTTCCTATCCAATATTGTGACAAGACATTTGATCTCACTTCTTATTTTGTATAATTCAAGTCAAGTCTACCTCAAATGGTGTTTTGGTAAAACTAATGGACGAACTGTACTGCATAAGATTAATTTTAGGATATCATCATTTTTTTCATTTAGATTTCTTGTTGACGTTTATATTTTGTCAGTTATAAATGTTATGAAAAATGTAATAAATATTCCAGCAATGATCTTGTATCTCTTTTACTGTATGTCATAAAATCATGTTGGCTATACCCATCATTTTGTGTCCGTCGATTTCGTCGTCATCGTCAACCAAAATCTCCTATAGAAAAGTGATCTTGGCAGAAATTTTTATTGCATGAGGACACGAGACAAACCAACATGGCTAGTCTAAAATGCAAATTCATTCTTTAATTATATTGTGGCAAATTTTCTTTTCAAATGCTTGAGAAATTAAACTACGTTTATATAAGTTTCTGCATTAGCAGAAATCAAATTAACTTAGGTATTTGGTTATTTATTACCACTGGACAGATGCCTCAGCTGGTTGACTGTTAGTCCTCGAGGGTATTCACCAACCCACTAGTCATGAATTCGGTGATGGCCCGAAAACCGATTTTATTTTAAAACTTGCAATATCTTAATTTAAGGGAATTCCGTTAAAACCTAAGGAGTATCTCCCTCATTCATATGATTTTGGTTTTCCTTTTTAGATCCTATTAGTGTTTGTTTTCTATCCGTCCGTCCGTCGTCTGTTAACTTTTCACATTTTCATCTTCTCCTCTGAAACCACTGAAGCAAATTCAACCAAACTTTACAGGAATGATGTACTAAAGGTCTTTTACAAAGATTGCTCATTGTTCCGACATGGCGGGATCATTCATTTTTTTAGCCAAACAAGGAGTAATCTGGTACAAAACTGGTTCCAAGACGCTGATAGACGAAGATAGTAATTTCTTCATTTCCATTCAAGTTTCGTTTTTTGTGGATTGGAAATGTTCCTCGTGGATTTCTTTGTCAGTTGAAAACGATTTTTTTACCTATTTGTTGAATAACAACGTACGATTCGATAGTAGAAAATATCTGTCCCTTGCTCCAACGTTGGATTACGTCATTTTTCCTCCGGTTGACCCCAGATGACCTCGTCGAAATGAAGAGTCAAATCCGGAATGGAGAAGATGTGCAATCCATGTATTCTGTTCAAGTCTCCTAAATACACTCATCCATTCAGTGAAAAAGATCCAAATTTACAATCAATCTTATTCATAATTCACGATCTCAACATGATATTTATCACCACTGAGCTGTCATCTCAGAATGCATTGCATCTCAACAGCACTTCAGTTCTTTGATTTTATGCAGTTGTCAGTCCTTGAAGTGTAGGTGCACTGTGCATTTCCGGGTAGCAGACGCTTTGACAATTGACAATTTCACACACATTTGAGCATTATGATGTTTTAAAGCGTAATGCCATTTAATTTGAAAGTTTTCAGTCAAATATACACGATTATGGGAGCGTTAAAACTAAGGAAAGCGATATCCTAATTTCAAGGTAAGACATTTTATCATGGATAGTAATTTCACCTTCGAGTTCACTCGAGGTGTTAGATGGACATATTTTTGATAAATGATTGCATGCATGTGTGTTTCCGAAATGCATTTTTTGGCTAACTTTATAGCAACTTAACACCGTCAGTCTGTCATGAGATCTTCGTTCGCCGTTTTTGTTGATTTAATTTATGCTAATTTTAATGTTTGTATATCGTTTCTCATGTAGTTGGTTTTATTTAGAACAAAAGTCAATTGAAAGGGAAAAGTGACACTTGAAATAAGCAAACCGATCGATTGATTGAAATGACATTGACATTTTTTAAATGATCGGGACGAACACATATTTAACATGTTCTAAAAAACACTAAGGATTATGGGAACCAGGTCGCCATGTTGGATGAAAAGTCACGCGAGAGTCGGCGATGTTTGACGAAAGATTTGAACAGCGTCAAATGGTATCTATTTATAGCTATGATCTATTTATAGCTATTTCAAAAAGATTATTTTTTACCACATTTCTACCATAAAGAGCGAGCTTCGCTCGCTTATTAGACCCCATTGGTAATAAACATTTTTTTGGTCATCATGCATGGCATAGAAGCATTTTGTCAGGTGAGCGATACATGCTCAGTCTCTGAGCCTCTAGTTAAGAATTTTATTTAATGTCTCTTTTCATCATACTAAATATGTAGTAAAAAGCAGATTAAAAAAGAAATAAAAGAAATACACTATTTTCTTAGGAACTATATTGGTGTGCGGACAACGACGGAAGGAACGGACAACGACGGAAGGACAGCGACGGAAGTAATTCACAACAAAGGAAGGACAACAGAAATATATAGGGACCTTATTGTGTTCTTGTATCAAAAAAGGGTATATCGATGTGAAAAAGAAAGGAAGTGGGTAAATTTTAAGGAGACAGCATCCTATCTACAGATCAAAAGACCCAAAACAAACCATCTAGGGGAATATATGTTTATTAAAGTATATTCTCTTTGACCATATTACTTGTTGCAGGGAGATAATAGACAAATGTGTCTCTTAAAACATAAACTTTTTTAAAAGTTAATGAAGAGCATGATAGAGAGTTCATATTAGTCCATTTTGAAATCTTGTACTAGCCAACAAAATCGGTCAAATACAGTATCAACATTCACCTAAAAAGACAATGTCTCCACCATTGCTATATGGAATTTTTGTACCTTAATATTGGACAATAATCCATCTAATTTGTATTCAAGTGAGTTTTATATATCCCACTTTATAGTGTCCGAATGGATTTCCAATGTTATAAATAATCAAACACCCAATAATACTTCTGTTTTATTTGAAGTCAATACTATGTTTTAAATAAAGCAAAAACAATATAGTTTTTCCTGATTTTGACGAAATTCCTATACAATTTGGATGACTAACATGGGGCAGATATTTGTATTCCTTGTTTTATTAAAAAGTAAGTGAATTTTATAATATTCAACATCTTTGTTTCTTTTAGTCATGTTTTTTTATTTGTTTTATTTGTTTTAAAACATAGGCAAAAACCAAAACTAAATGAAAACTAGAGTTACTGTGGCCTATTGGGCCACGAATATCCCCCGCTTCCACCTATTCCTGATTTTGAAAAAAAAGTATCTTGAAAAAAGGATTTGGTTGGAAAACAAAAAACATAGTGTTCATCTACAATATGTAATTAAGGTCCTGCATAAGTTTCATGAAATTCCAATCAGTGGTTTAGGAGGAGTAGTGGATAGCAGGTGGTCACAATATGGTTTGCAATGAGCTAAAATGACAAAGTCCAAAACATGTCATAAAATCAGGAAAAAAGGGAATTATTGATAAACAAAATGCATAGTGCACATTTACAAAATGTAATTAAGCTCCTTCATAACTTTCATGATATTCCAATCAGTGGTTTAGGAGGGGTAGTGGATACCAGAGGGTCACCATATGGTTTGCAATGAGCTAAAATGACAAAGTCCAAAACATAAAAAAAATCTGGAAAAAAGGAATTATTGATAAACAAAACGCATAATGCACATCTACAAAATGTAATTAAGCTCTTGTATAAGTTTCATGAAATTTCAATCAGTTGTTTAGGAGGAGTAGTGGATACTAGCTCTTTGGTACAGAAAGACGGACGGACGGACGGGCACCATGAACACTATATACCTCTCGCAAAGCGGGGATATAAAATGATTTTATCGTCTCTCCCTCCGCCTATCTCAGCCTGCAGAGCCCTTCCACAAAAGCCATATCCGGTTGACCCGAACTTATCAAGAGGTTGACCTGGAGTTATCACGGCAATTCTCCCAATGTTTGACAAGCAATATCCCTTTTATCCGTTTTGCAAGAAATAAATCTTAATTAGATAAAAAAAAATCTATAATATTTTCCGTTTTCAATTTTGTAAACAAATTACCGTCATCAATACACAAAAATAAAAACGAGACGTTCGAAAAAATACGGAAACTTGGTCGCTGATAAGTTCAGCAGAGCCATCATTTTGTTTACATTGTGACGTCATAAAAGTGCTTTGGAACTGGAAGACAAATCTAAACAATGAGAGGTTCTGTAATGAAAAAACCGACTTTATTTCGATTGTTAACATGGTTCAATGAAAAAATTCTAAATTTAATATCGTTTGTCGACAAAAAATATTGTGAAGTCATAAAATAACTACGAAACATTTCCCATTTTATAAAAAAAAATGAATGAACCTTCTTTCCCGCGCAACCTTGAGAGAATTTGACACAAAACCTAATAAACTATTGTAAAGAAATAAGAAATAAAAGACGATAAACAAGTTATCTGAATTTTGAAAGCTGGATTATTGTAAAATATCATCCCGCTCGCCAGAATATGAAGCTTGGGGCTCGTTCGCTGCGCTCACTCGCCCCTGTGCTTCATATTCTGGCTCGCGGGATGATATTTTACGATATACAGATTCCAAAATCCAGATAACGTATACTAATCTGTTATGTCAATGTTGATGAAACATCACGAACCAATCTTCACTCACGACTCTTTTAATCTTTGGGTTGTTGAAATCAGTAAAATAAGTAAGAAAAAAAAAACACAAGCACACAATTTGGTAACGTACGACCAATATTTTAAGCTTTAACCCTTTCCCATATTTTTTTATAGTATTTGTTGTTAAGGGGATACGATACAGTAGGGATCCTGAACTGATTTTTTTCATGAAATTTTAAAATTAAGTCAATTTGAATATGCTCTTTCCAAATCTGCAAAGAAAAGTATACCTTCATGATTTAATTTTCGAGATAATTGCTATTCAAAATTGCCCATTTTCCAAAATATTTCGTAAAAAATGTATTTTTACAGCAATATGTAAAATGTCACAACTTTTAAATATTAGAGCTAATTGCTTCCGGTTTTTTGATACAGTTTCGTGAGATATTTCTGAAGAAGGTAAGTATTTATTTCAAAACAAAATTTCATCATTCGTGGTTCTAAATTGACATTTATGTAAATATCAACTGAATAAACGTTCATTTTTCGTAGGTAAAATTTCACACAGAAAAAAATTGTGAACTGACTTTTTCTTCATAATTTGCTGAGATCTCCGTGAAACATCATTCTTCGAAAATTCGCTTTGAAAAATGGGGGTCCATGTGCTTATTTTCAAGCTACGGAGAGAAAACTGGCATTTTTATCACTACAAATGAGCATTCCCTGTTTTGGCGCGAAATGACGTTACATTATATTTCGCAGGGAAAACGTCGTTCTACAAGACATTTACAAAGATCAGTCAAATACCTACTAAACCCTTCTAGTAACTGTGTTGACTGGGGAAAAAATTATTTCACTACTACTGCTCTTCAGGTATACATACATACAGAATTCAGTGTATGCTGTGTTGGGTGGGTAGGATGAGTTTTGACCCCGACTTCCCAAGAAAAACAATGTACGATTTCCTCAGTCATTCCGAAAATGAAATTGACCGAATCCCGTTCCTGATAACTGTTAAGTGTCTTCCCGAATACTCGGTAAAATAAGTGTCCCTTCCCGTTGTCCCGAAAAAGATCATACCGACCCTCTTTTAAAGTTAAATGCGCTTGATAGGATAATAATCATGTAATGGGTATCGTGATTAAGCCTCTTCAATATCATACTCTAGCTAGCTTATTATTTATTGATAATGCATTGTCACAGCTTAGGATATTTTGCATTTAAGCCATGAAACCCCCGTGAAAATATTGTAATATAAAAAAATCACGGAATTTTTAATTGAATTTTCAAAGCATCCCGTGAAAATTCATATCGCAAAATGCCGCGAAATTGTCCTGAAAATGGCCGTGATCATGCGCCACCTGCCTTTCTAGCGACAATCCCGTTAATTTTTTTACCAGCTTAAAAAATGAAAAGTCACAAAATTTTCAAGGGTTCTTTTTTTAGCAGTCATAAGCTAGATTAGAACTGACAACCTCAATATTTGTAAACTTATGTGCTAAAAACTACGCCATAATCTTTGATAGAATATGTTCGATCTCACGTCTTTAATTTTGTGGCGATTTTGTTCATTGCTTCATTCAGTTGTTTATTTTGTTGGTCTCAATATACCATATCCGAGTTCTGGTATTCAGATTCACCAGTTGTTGTTTGTCCGCCCTACGTCACAAACGTGTCCGCCCCATGTGACCAACTTCATGACGTTTTAAGCTCTATGACGTGACGTTTTCTATACTGTGACGTATTGAAAAGTAGTCTGGTAAATCCTAATACCAAAGGTCGGATATGGTCTATTGTTTATTGGATTTTTGATTTTGAAATTTTCTATTTCTACCTTTTGCTTCGGTATTCGTTTGTCTATGTATCTGTTACTCATATTCCGTGGCATTCCACGAGAGGTAAACTTGTCTTTTTCTATTATAAATAAGTAAGAAAGCAAATCGATATGCAATTTTCAGAAACTGATTAATGGCATTTGCACGGGAGAAATTTTACATTGGTTATAGAAATTCGTATGGAAAGTTGATTCAATGAAAGGGAAAAAAAAAAAAAAACAAAAACAAGAACAAACAAAACAAAACAAAAGAAAAAAAAAATAAACAAATAAAATACACCGGAGGAGTCACGAGATTTTAAGGACTCATGAAGTTTCAAAGGATTTTTCACGGGACTTGTTATACCCCCGCTTTAGCGGGTGGTATATAGTGATCATGGTGTCCGTTCGTCTGTTCGTTATTCCGACCGCCTTAGGGTACATACTTTGTTGCGACAACTCCTCCTAGACCACTAGGTGAATTTCAATGAACTTTCACAGAATGTTCAGTACATATTGCTATTAAAAAACTTGATTTGACTGGATTTTTAGTGAATTTGTTTACATCTGGAATCCAATGGGGGAGTCGGGGTATGTTTTTGTGTGCTTTGCTCACAGTTATTCTAGTATTTCAGTAGTGGTAATTCAGCAAACTTGATACATTTCTCAGTACAGTGCGTTTCTTCATTATCTTTTTTTTTAAAACGAAATGAAATTGTTGTTGGGAAAAATTGATTCTATACTAAACGATGCTGAAAGGGGTCGACCTTTAACAATCAGGTTTCAGTTTGAAAAGCATGTCAAATCTGAGCTGCCACGTCCCTTATTGCGTTATAAGCAATTCGTCATAGATTTATTATACATGCTGTCCGCAATTCCCGTAGTCCGGTATTCATGACGTCACGCTTTGATCTGTGACGTCGCGAAAACAACATTCCAGATCCGGCGACGTTATGATCTGCCCTTGGTACTGTATCGTATCTCCTTAACAAATTGTAGTTATTTTTCCAATAAAATATTTTTGACTGAATTTCACGTCACATATTTTTTCAGCATGTGACACAGAATTTACCGTACGAGGAAGAATCGACATTGTTCAACCATCAGATTCGGAAACCGTTACCTTGGCAACAAGTTCATTACAGTCTAAAACGTTCGAAGTTGGGGATCAGATTCATTTTAATTTTTCCCTCAATTTTACTGGTACAAAAGATTTATCTTCAATAAACCTCTTTATATCGGGATCGTCAATGAAGGTAGGTTCCGATTAAAATAAGTTAACGTCAGAATATGTTTACTCAGAATTGTTATTGGCATATTCAGTCAGTAGAATAAAAAAACGTGGTGTGTCACCTCGGTAATGATTCCTTCTAAATAGTCTCCTCATTTGCAAAATAAATCAATGTAAGGATCTTTTTTTAGATCATGACCGCAAAATTCTATAGTAACTATTGCAACAAGAGTTGAAACTAACCTAGTGGTATAAGTTTTGGAGAAAGTAATTTTGCTTTGTTGACAAAATTGTTGTATATATTACTGGCATGACAGCAGGGAATGATCAGTCAAAGGAAGAAATTAATTATATAAAAGATGATCACTTAGCAGTGCCAAATCTTACTGTGTTTTACTTGTTTTCAACAATAACAATGAAACCCCCAAATGAAACATCAAAACACTAAATTACATTTAGAAAAAAAAACAACAAATGGAAACCAAATGGTATTTACAAAATCATTTTTTTACATTCATTCCCCATTTGTTTTTATATAGAAAAAAGAAGGGAAACGGGGAATGTGTCAAAGAGACAACGACCCAAAGGGGAGTAATAACAACTCAAAGCCACCATAAGATCTTCAATGAACGATGTCTGTTTCCAACCCCATGACAATTCTTCAGTGTTTATGTTTAAACTTTATTTAGCAACCAATAGTAATTAAACATGCCTGTTGTCACAATGATAAAGAAATAAGGAGCATAGTACACTTTGCCTTTTTGCAAATTGGGGTAATAACAAAATTGCAGAGTTGTCAAGGAACGAAGTCCATGAGACAAAAAGACAAATCAGGTGGAAAACACAGAAAAAAATGTCGGCCGCAATGATTTTCACTTGTTACAGGCATTCCAAGAAAAATGATAGGTTCCATTGCAGTGGTGTCCGGCAGCAACTCAACAGCAATTGCTATTGATAGGTCGTAGGTAGTTTAAAGAAATGATCATGAAAAATATAATTTTGAATCGGAGTTCGGACCTTAACTTCATTTTTCCCCAGGAACTGATATCTATTTAAGAACTTTTTTAATGATCGTATGAGACGGAATCTTCTTGAAGCCTTGATCAATAAGGCGGCCACGGAGATAATTATGTGTAAAGAGAGTCTGTATAATTTGTGCTAGCTCTTGCGCAATGGATAAGCTGTGAAACATACACTCCGTATGCAGGAGAAGCTGGAAGTTGCAAAAGAAGAAGGGCAAGGGCTCTGCACAGATTTTTTTCTGTTGACATCCTTCTATGTGTTAAAACTTTTTTGGAATACAAATTTTTGATTGCTTGAGAAAGAAATTAGTGGTAATGAAGAAACTCGGTTAGCGCTTCTCGTTTTGAACTAAATTACCAGTTTATGTGTGTAGAACAGTATGGAACTCATGTGAAACCTATTTACTATCTTTTTGTATGGACCAAACCAAATGGAGGACTGTTTGTTGAAATCCTGTGAAACATATTTATTTCATTATCATTTTAGTTTGTATGGACCATACCAAATGGAGGAATGTTTGTTGAAATGGAATCTGAAGTTGTACAAGGTGATGTCAAACTTAATGAAATGGAGCAGGTAAAAATGTCTTTTTATATCAAAACTTCGGATGCTTAGAGAGCAGTGGATCAACTGTTCGTAAGAACATAGATTTATAATGTTTTATAAATCTATGTTTTATAAATCAATACCCCCATAATTTCTCTCTCTAGTATATCTTGTCTAATATATTACGTCATCGCATAGTTGTTAGCATCTAGCACATCTACAAAAACATCATACTTTTGTGTTTCATTTTCATGTTAATTATTGAAACAATTAACACATTTTAGTTATCAAAATACAAAATGTACTTTCTTGTAAGCATTTCATAATTTGTTCTCTATCAGCCATTATACATATTTATCATATTTTTCCTCAGTCTGGGACTGTTATTATGAAGATCTAAACTCTTCAGTTAATACCATGCAAATGTTCACTTTGATTTTTTTCCCTTAAAATTCTTTACTCTTTTGGCTATATTTCCCATCAAAGGACCTTTCTTCTTCATTTGAAGATTATTTGCACAATCAAACAAAATGTAAAATATAAAATCATTTGCAGCAATATTGTCCTTTCCCGTCATTTACATTTACAAATGTAAGACTTACCGAAAAATCTGTATAAACTATTTTTGTATTTGTCAGTTGATTTTGACCAAAGATGTCCCCTATATCAATGACAATTTACCCCAGTTTCCGGAAAAGATATTATGCATCTGCTGAGAAAATATCATCCACAGAAGCATCAAGTGGAAGGATCGACTTCTGAACTTACAACTTGAATACATTTCCAATGGAATATCAACCAAAGATTACCAGACCTTGCCTGTGTTAATATTTCTGCTAAGTTGTAATTAGTCATACTGAACTTTAAGTGATTAAAACTGAAAAACAGCTATAAGTAATTCAAGACATTTGAATTATATATAAACATTTGGAAAGACTATCTAATGTGCATTTACTCCATACCCTTTCCTTGTTAAATAAAGTCATGCATTTGTGTATTAAAATATAAGGATAAATGGCATCAAAATTTGACAGGAAAAAAAATTCTCTTGATTTTTTATTGCTTTAAACTTAGTCTTTGTTTTTGATCACAGACGAAACAAAAGGGCTCACGATAGCCTGTGTTGCTCACCTTGATCAAGGAATATCCAGTATTAAATCACTTTCATCTTGTCAATGACCAAGCTATACTGAATAAATTGAAACCCTAAAAATTTAACAATGAAAACTTATTGAGTAAATGCACATGAAACAAATTCTCTTAAATCAACGTAGCAACATTTTTATTGTTGTTCTTCGTCTTGAAGTCACTACGAGGTGACCCCCATACCCTTACCGTCCAAGTCCAAAATTTCTCTAATCTAGACTGTCCGAAACTACAGTGCTCTCAGAGGCCCTTGGCATTATTATTCTAGACATTTTGGAAATCGAATTATTGATAGTTAATATTTTTACTGGAAGAAACTCGTTGATATATATTTGTATGGCAGATTTCCAAAATATAAATGGTCTTTAAGATTTTCAGGAAATTTACCGAACTTGGAATCAAATATTTTAGAAATTCAATAATGAAATTTTTTTTAAAATGAAAACAAATTCTTAGTCTATGTTTGCTATGATGCAGAATTTAAAAAAAAATGGTCTTTGAGACTTTCAGGAAAATTACCAAAATTTGAATCGAATATTTCTTAAATTCAATCCCCGAAAATGTTTTCCTATTTGAAACAAAAATTTAAAAGAATGGTTGGTTTGTGGAATGCTAAGAAGGAGAGAGAGAGAAAAAAAGAGAAAAAAAGTGGTTTTTGAGACTTTCAAACATATGTGTTATGGTCTCATGTTCATTTACTCTATATCCTCTCGTAAAATAATACTAAATCACATCTTAGAATTCTAAGTATTCGAAATTTTGTTTACTACCAAACACTTGCTAAAATATAAGATTATATGCTCAAATTAAAAAATAATATATATAAGTGACATTCAGGAAATTTACCAAAGTTGGAATCAAAATCAAAATTCAGGAAGCCTATTGCAAATCTACAGACTACATGCAACAATTTTTCATAAAGATTTCATCCCTTGATCCAAAAATGTAGGAAATTGTGTCACATGCTACATTTGTCAAGATTCGAATCATTGTGCCTTTGTCAAAATCAACAGCTTAATACATCTTGATTACACCAAAATAAAGATAAAAAAACCCCGAAAGCTTAATGCGAATCTACAGACCTTATGCAACAATTCTACAGCAAAATTTAATCTCTAATTCCAAAAATGTAGGAGGAGTTTGTTTCAGATGCCACAAGTGTAAAATTCGACATCTTCGGCCTGTTGGTTGCACCAAGACCAATATATAAAATCCGAAAGCTTATTACGCATCTACAGACTATATGCAATTCTACACCAAAATTAAATTTCTAAATCCAAAAATAGAGGAGAGTTTGATTCACTAGAAGAGTGTGACGGACAGACGAACGGGCTGGTGAACGGACAAATCCCCGCAGTTTCGAAGGAAGAAAGTACGTGGGGATAATTAACCGGCAAAGTGTTCTTACAACCGCTGTCATCCTTTGCCCGACAAAGGGTTAAAAGAAGACAATCACAACATATAAGCAACATAAGGAACTCATCAAATGAATAACAAGAAGACTTGGCATCATAGCATAGTGAGATGTGGGCACTATAAGCAGAATAGTACAGAGCTATAACTAAACACATTTCTCACATTTATAAAAATGATTGAGTTGAAAAAAAGTTTTCGAAATAGCAATAACATAGCCTTCTTAATACTTTTGTTTCATCTTAAGGCTTGAAATTTAACATACCTAGAGGCACGACAACAAACATTAGGCAATAATCAGGTTAAGTTTAATTTGTAATATCTTATATTAAATATAAAT
This sequence comes from Modiolus philippinarum, assembly GCA_002080025.1. Classification (NCBI taxonomy): domain Eukaryota; kingdom Metazoa; phylum Mollusca; class Bivalvia; order Mytilida; family Modiolidae; genus Modiolus; species Modiolus philippinarum. Next base: position 1,459 of record MJUU01014880.1, on the reverse strand, counting down.
TGTAATAACGCATGCATTTACAGGAATTTTCAGTATTTTATTTCTAGTTTAATAAGTTAAAGTATGCTAAGAAGATACCTCTGCATATAAAAATGCTTTGATATACGTGTGTTCACATGTTTGCATATCTTACAGGAAATATCTCACAACGAGGATCGCAGTGTTGGTATAATAAAATTGAAAAATAATCAAGTCCCACTTAAATCAGCTTCAGGAAAGTTTGTAATGAAAATTGTGGGTAAGTAGTAATGTGACTGAACAAAATAAATCTCATGTTAAAATACTTACCATTTATCCTTGAAATATTATTGAACTTATATATACCTTAAAAGTTTAAGTTTGGAGGTTTGCGACTTTATTTTCCCACGTTTATTATATTCTCAATAAATTATCACATGATTCGGAAAATAAAGAAATGAAAATGCAAAAAATTCTCCAGTTGCTTGTAATTTTTCTACATTGCCAAAGCACCAAAATACATACCATTTAAAATGGATCATGGTAATTAGTTAAGAATTGAATGCAATATTTTATAGTTTAATTGGAGTGTAAAAGGTGGACCTTGGCACATTTTGAATGAAGCGCGTTAGCGCTTCATATGAAAAATGTTCTACGGTCCACGCTTTTACACGACAATAAAACTACAAAATATTGCTTTCAATTTTTATAATTACATTCCGTAAATAGAATGCAAGTGTTCACGCAAGATAACTTATTGAAATTATTGGCTGATGCACTATATTTCCTAGTTTAGATTACTCCGCCGTCTTTGTTTACATTTGTCGTTGCTGCTGCAGTTTTATTGACTGATAAAACAAAGTTACGGAAATGATCGGAAGTACTAGTAACCAATCAAATACGGGGATTTCAATACGAAGCAGAATGAATGAAATTACTCAGTACTAATACTGAACACATGTTTGCTCCATATTTGTTTTCAGTAGTATGAATAATTCAAGAAAAACTTACTCAATTGTATACTTAAAAGTATATTGTACAAATAACAAAATACCGAAGTTCACTGTGAATTTAGTTTCTGCATATGGCCATTTCGACAACTTATGTCTCTTCAGTGCAGATAAAATCTAAACATTTGGAATACAATAAACTCAAAGATGTTTAAAAATTGATAGAGACCAAATAATCAAATATGATCTAACTGGAAAGTCATAATCAGCTAAGGAAAGAGATTTGCAAACTCCAAAACTCCTTAGTTTTCATTACAATTTACAATAATAATACAAATCATAACAGAAAATAGCTAGTGTTAATAGTGCTTAGGTGCAAACCCAAGAAGTTTGCCAAGCGAACACCCAAATTAAAATGCAAAGTCTAGATATGAGATATGTATATCCTAAATAAAATTTCATCAATTTCTGAGAACTTTGAATTTTTCTAGCCCTTTTACCGTAGTAGTTAACTATGGGGGAAAATCTGCGGTTTTCAAAAAACGTTTTTT
>MJUU01014878.1:0-25534 GCA_002080025.1 Modiolus philippinarum | reverse complement strand
AAATCCGATGAAAAATAAAGATTTCACATATTTCGAAAATTTGCAATTTTGGCCCCTTTGACCCCTTGTAGCTCGGAAACGGTAGGAGCTACGAGAACCCGTTGACATATCAACGAAAGCTTATATCAAGAGGAATTCAAAGAAAAAAATCCCATCAAAATCTGATGAAAAATAAAAATTTTAGGTTATCTGTAAATTTACGATTTTGGCCCCCTTCGGCCCCTCATAGAACGGAAACGGTAAGAGCTATGCCAAATCCATTGACATACTGCTGAAAGCTTACATCAAGAGGAATCCAAAGAAAAAAATCCCATCGAAATCCAATGAAAAATAAAAAATTTATGTTATCTGCATGTTTGCAATTTTTGCCCCGTTTGGCCCCTCATAACTCGGTAAGGAAACAAATTATCAAAAATCTGATGGTGCAGCGCCTATTTATTTTTCATAAGGAATCCATTGCAAAAAACGGCATCAAAATCGGACTAAAAATAAAAATAATAAAATTTTTAAAATTCGCCCCTTTTGGACCCCATTTATCTCATGAATGGTACATGCGACGTGAAATCTGTTGAATTTTACTGATTGGAAATTACCTCAGGAGCACACTGAAAGAAACCCCATCAAAATCCGATAATTAATAAAAATTCTACAGCTAAATAGGTGAAAACACCCAATTTTGCCCTTTTTGACCCCTATTTTAAAAACGGGAGGGGTCATAATAACCAAAACCAATCCAAACCTTCCTTTCGTGCCAAGGAACATTGTGTTAAAATGTCATAAGGATTGATCAACTTGAACTTGAGTTATTGGCCAAAACTTTAAGTGTCTACAGACAACGACGCCGACGACGACGACAGCGCCATACCATTATACGACCACAAAAATTATTTGCGGTCGTATAAAAATGAATGTTCGCATGCAAAGAATATAACGGTGCAAAAAGATAGTTTTCTGCTTCCATAATAAGAAATTAAACACATTTAGATTAAGGATTGATTAACATAATTAAAAAATTGCAATTTGTCCACTTTCGGTATTTACCAGTTCTATTTAGAGCTAAGGAAAAACTACTTGCAAATTATTTGGAGATACGGCGCTTTGGCCACTAATTAAAATAAACTACGACGAAAATTCAAGAAAACTACAAAAACAAGTAATAGTTAAATTGCCGTGCACCTACGTGTATTCATGAATCCATTTGATACTTTGCAGTTGAAAAGTATGGGTTGTAATTTAAATAAAACACTTAACATGCGTCTTCATGCATCATGTCATCATTATATATTTGTGCAATGAAATTTGATAAATTATCAAACTTTACTCACTGAAGTCTTCGTTGGAGTACCTACTGCATATCAACAATTTCATACAACAGAACTTAATTAAACACATTTACAGCAAACATACAAATGAAAACAGAAAAAAGATATGTGACAGTTATAAAAGATCAAGGGGAATGATTTTACCTTTGCCAAAATTTTATTACCACAAAACTCAGTTTAATACATTTACAGCAAACATACAAATAAAAAAAACAGAAAAAAAATAGAAAGAAGAATTAACTGTTATGTGACAGTTATAAGAAATCCTGGGTTGTGGTTTTAACTTTGTTCAAAATTTTTGTTTTACTCAATTTGTAATTAATTTTTTTGTAATTTTCATGGGGTTCTTATTTTTTATCAATAGAATTAAAATTAAATATTAAGGATTTCTCGATTATTTGGAACAAAGCCCTGGATCTTTAGTATTGATGAGTACATGTATGTTCGATTAGAGGCATATTTGGACCCAAGATTTATATTTTTTTCAAACGGAGTTTTCTTTTTAACTTTACTTGGTATATCACAGTTGATATCTTGCTTAAAAAACTAAAGTAAGTGGGTGCAGAAATGTCATCAATTCCTGATTGTGACGTCACGAATATCATACATCTTCAAGATTTATCGAAAATAGACACATTTTCGTCAATTTTTGGCCATGTTTTGGCCCAGGAAGCATATTGCGCATGCTTGTGCCAATAAGATTTTTTGATATGCTGATAGTATATACAACTGCCAACTTTTCATGCAAAAAATTTCATTGGCACATAAATTTCTATGTTTCCTGTACTGAAATATGTAAGGATTTTGGTCATTTTAGTCAATTTTAGTGAAAATGCTTATATTTGTCGAATTTTGGAGTTCATTTTGTTTCTACAAACAAAAAAAGACTTGAGCAAATCCTGTCAAAGTTTGTTATCTACTGATATTGAATTGTATTTTGAGACATGATTTTATCAAACATAAGGGTCTTAATTTTAGGGACCAACTGTAAATACTCCTTTCTGTTTAATCATCTTAATGAGGTTTAAAAAGACACTTTTAAAGTTTCTTGTTATTTTATTTTTTAACTTTCACTTTATTTTGAATGCTTAATACCTGTTATGTTAGATTACTTTATTCTATATTATTTAGACGGGTCAAGACTTTCAGAACTAATTCAGACTGGTCGAGACATGTTCAGACATGTCGAGATTCTTTCAGTATTAAATAAGACTGGCGCAGACAAGCCAAGACTTTTCCAGTACAGGTCCAGACTGTTCGAGACAGGTCAAGACTTTTTCAGTACAGGTCGAGACTGGTCGAGACTTTCTCAGTACAGGTCCAGACGGGTCGAGACTTGACACTGAATCAGACTTTGGTCGAGACTACTTAAGTAATTTTCAGACAAGTTGAGACTGGTCGAGTACATGTCAGTACAAAAAATACCCGTTTCAGAATTAAGTGTTTTGTAGTGATTGTGATATCGCGATATTTGTAATGCTCCGTCATGAATACTGAAGTTGATTCGTAAAAAAAAGTTCTGATTGGTAATTTAAAGACGCGTGCACGTGCGCTCGTCTAATCTCGACAGTCCTACCTTGGAAATGGTAATTTACACAAAATATAAATAATCTAGAGGGCCTTAATTCGTGAAAAGAGATAAATTTGAATTGCAGTATTTTAACTCTCGCCGTGATCGAAAAAAAAATGTGTTAGTCCACTTCAACCAAAAATGAAAAAAAAAATCTCACAGAGAGTAAAATACCAACCCCATCCCACTGGAAATAAAATGGTTGGTTCCTTACAATTAAATGTACGTTTTTGTGTTTTTTTTTTAAATAATAATAATTCCAGACCGTACATTGATACAAATCTATAACAATACACAATTAAACTACTACTCAACTGTCGAAAATAATTTTACGCAAGCATAACAGTAAAACAATGTAGTCATATTCTGTTTACAAAATCAAGTTTTTGAAACACATTTAGATTAACACATCAAAATATTAAATAATAGCCTTACTTTTAATATTGTACAATTACACGTGCAATTAAAGGGTGAAACATGTGGTGAAATTCATACTCTTGCAATTAGTTAACTTTTCATATAATCAAAAATCTGATCAGCGAATTAACTGTGAATATGGTACAATATGAGACAAAAAGTTCGCATCGAAGTATAAGAAACAAAAATCATTGCAAGGCATTGTTTATTGTTTGTTTTGTATTTGTCAAGAAGTTCTGTCATATTTTGAGGTAAAAATTAACTGACTTCTGAATTACATTTTGTAGTTATATTTGGCTCAACTGTACATATTACAGTTAAACTTTTTATACAATACACCAATATGCAGTATATCGTTTACAGTTAGGCATTTAATTGTGAGAAAGGGGGAATGGTTGTATGACTGGTTCCAATTTTGAACGACAAATATAATCTGGTCTAACTTGAAGTAAATATTTTGTTAGTCAGAAAAAAAGATAAATTTCCCAACTTATTTTCATTATTACATTAAACTGTCCAATAACCTGTTCAGAAGTCAATAAAGTATAAAAGGAATTTAAACTGGGTAAATCCAGTGGATCTGATAGATTTCTTAATGAAATTCTCAAATATAGTAAACTAGTCACATTGAAATCATATACTAAATTATTCAATATAGTTCTGAAGTCTGGCTTTTATTTGGACTCAGAGAAAATCATAGAATCTCAGACAGTATATTTATATTGAAAACACTTAATAATAAATATTCAAATAAACACAAAGAATATATGTTTGCTTTATGGATCTACAGAAAGCTTTTGATTCCCTATTGAGAAATGGATTACTTTATAAACTATAGTAAAACTTGGAATTGGCATAAATATGTTCAATATTATTAAAAAAGCAATTTGTAAATACTTCAAGTTCATTTAAACACCAAAATACGCAATCTGATTTCTTTTGCATGAACAAAGGTGTGAAACAAGGAAATTCCACCTTGCTACTCTTTTCAAAATATTTATAAATGTCATGGGAACAATTTTTAAACAAAATTCCAGTGATCCATTAGCATTTATTGTGTGCAAAATAATATAGATAACCTCTCAAAATATTGTGATAACTTGATGACAGTTGAGTGCTATTGTAAAAAAATCTATGACTATGATTCTTCAACATAACTATGCTAAACCTAAAACCTCAGAATGCATTTGTTAATTCTAAGAATAACCCCCTTGAAAGTATATTTAGGACGTATGATTAGTAGCAATGGAAGTCTATTGAAAAGTAGTTTAGACTTGTCAAAAGAGCTCATAAAGTTTTTTTCGCAATAAGATCATGCACATCTGATTTTGGTCAAATTCCAGTAAATGTTGCATGTAACATATTTGATTCTTCAGTTAAACCAATCAATTGTTAGCCACGTGGACTCTTACCTTAATAAATCATTTAGAGCCAGACTGCTTGCAGTAAAAAGTAAATGTGAAGTTGATCAATTAAATTTTATTGACAAGACTCGTATATAAATCTATCTTAGCTTCTTTAAAAATACACTTGGCGTAAAAAAAAAATATCCTCTAATTTAACTGCTCGAGCAGAACTTGGTACATTACCAGTGGAATCATTTATTAAAGAAAACAATCTCTATATCTTTTGAAACTACAAAGTAATTGCATTAACCCACTCTTAAATTTTATTAATGAAAACAATCTTTAAATCTTTTGAAACTTCAAAGTGATTGCATTAACCCACTTTTAAATTAAGTCAAAGTCTGGACAAAGACGGAATATATTCTTGGTTTGCGTATGCTAAAGATTCAACATCAGAAATAGCTTTGGATATTGGACCAAGAGAAAAATGTCAAACTATCAAAGAAGTAAAAAAATACAAAAAATATTATAAAAGAAAAATCAAATGACTATATAACAAAACTCTTATTTTAAACAAAATAGACGGATTAAGATAAAAAATAAAACATATTTATATAAATATCTAAAACAAGTTGAAAATGAAATGGAATATTACTTGTCACATCCAGATAAAAATGCACGAATTATTCTAACAAAACATAAGCGGACATAAACTCCTACTGAAAGATATATGAAAATCTCAAGTGACTAAAGATTATGCTTCGTTTGCAACATATTAGAAGACGAGTATAAGTTTTACTTTAGTTGCAAAGGAAATGCAAACAAAGGATGCGAGTTAAATGCACACGAGACAATGTCTACACAAATACATGGTAAAACTAAGCAAAAGAGCAACGCTTTTATTGTTGTTCTTCATCTTGAATCTTCATCATTAAATACATAAATTTACACCATTATTAATATCATAATAGAAAATTATCGCTCTGTTACGCGTTGGCATATTTGTGCTATTCATCTATTTTATAACTAGAAGTTTCGGACATAAGTAAATGCTCGTTTTCTCCTGCACTTTCTTCACTTCCTGTGTCATTATCACTTAACATTGGGTATGTTGACAAAGCCTCTGCTGAATACGAACATTTCTGTTCATTGTCTTGCACTTGTAACTGTACTGGTTGTTGCAATATATTTTTCTTTTCTTCTTTTGAATCGACATTCACTTCACTCGAATCATAGCTGTTAGTTTTTTTACCTTCTGTAAAAGGTAATTCGATATCTGGTTTGTCATTATCTAATTGGGATTCTTGATCGTTTTCAACATGCAAGGAACTGTTTTTAGGTTTGAGCACGATACTTATGATACATACAACGACGACAAGAATAATGGTAAATAGAGCCCCGATAACTGCCCCAGTATAGGGAAAATTGCTTTGGGCTGATTTTTCTTCTGAAATAGGTTGACTAGAGCTGTCATTTAAAGTTGAGTTCTTGTTGAAAATCACGTCATTTTCGTCATACTCTGCTCCTTTGCCCACTTCACAGACTATAAAAGCAAGTTTTCTATAGAAGAAATCTTCCGAAATTCCCATTTCAAAATTGGTAACCCTCAGTTTACTTTTTTCTTGTTCAGAATCCTTGTTATACGTAAGAATCTTCATTTTCGGGTTTGTTTCTGGTGGTAAACAAAATTTTCCAATGCGGCAGCCGACTTTGAATGGCAGTAAATGGCTTTTGGTTATGGAATGACATTTGTTTAAGAAATGTTGTGGGAGTTTCATTGATATGTTCATTCCAGATATTAGTTTTTCAAACAAGTATTCATCCCTAATTTCATAAACTGAGTATTTACAGATAAAATTGCTATAATCTTGGTAAAATTCTGTATTGGAGTTTGAAATGTTACTGATTTGTTGATTAATTAGCTTTCCGTTAGATACTAATGTCACGTTAATTGGTGGCGAATGCAAAGGCTGGGTACACAACTTATAAAGATTGCACTGAGGGTCTGGTAAACAGTGATACCACGACGGATCATAATCTTTACAAAATTTACTTTTTTCCTTAGTTCTGTCCTCATTCTCAGGGCATTTGTCCACCATACCTCCGTTGATTGTCTTGATTAATGCCAGCAAAACATATTCACATAGTATTTTCATGGCTGGGTCTGTAAACAGAGCAGAACTGAAAAATTAAAGACAAAAATTTCAATTGAAATCGGATGAAAAATCAAAATTTTATGTAATCCGCATGTTTGCAAGTTCGACCCGCTTTGGGCCCTATTAGCTCGAAAAGGTAACAAGCTATCAAAAATCTGCATCTGATGGTGCAACACATCGCCCTTTTTTGGTCCAATTTATCAAATAAAATGAATGGTACATGCCACATGAATTCCGTTGGCATACTTAATTCAATATTTAATACATCAAGTTTGGGAACTAAACTCTGTACATTCAAGTGCATAAAAGAAGCAAAGTCCAAATTTACAAGATGTGTTTTGGGAAACACTTATACCTCCGAGTAGAATTTAAGAAGATACATTTAGCAACTTTGGGCAACCATTTATGTCCTTGTTACAAAATAATTTGTAGAAATAAATTCTAGTATCAACTGAAAAGTTAATTCACATGAAATAATGATTGCAATTGGATGTAAACACAGAAGTCACAAAATTGACCCCCCTCTAATCATTATCCAAGCATAATTAAGAAAACAATTTTCAACCCCCTTTTTGGAACATCTATAGTTAACTTATTGTGTTTTGTCTATCAGTGTTATAAGTACTTTGATTACATCAGGAATATTTTCATATACTTCATCAATACTTGTTCCCGAAAGGTGGAGGAATATACAGAAGAGAAAAATGTAATCATAGATATTGTAGTTACATCCCTCATCAAATACATGTACAAAGAAATTGAACAAATGAAGAAAATATGCTGAATCTCTTACAAAACAAATTCTATAGATATTGATAAACATTTTATCATAAATGAGTTTAATGTTTCTATACATAAAATAAAACGAAGTATAATTCTATTTTGTTGGTGAAATTTCACTGGACAGTCACATGTCAAGATCAAGGTTAAGAGGTCAAATATTCTGGTACCAACTGAAAGGTCTCTCCACAAGGAATACACATGCAAACTATGAAAGCTCTATCACTTATATTTACTCAATGAAAGAGTTTTTATGCAGCTGTTCAAATGCCAATGTTACGGTCACAAGGTCAAAAATTCTGGTACCAATCAAAAGGTCTTACAACAATGAATGCACATGCAAAATATGAAAGCCATATCTCTTACCATTCAAAAGATACATCCAATGTAAAAGTTTATAATTTTTTTCTCTCAAAAAGTCCATAACATGCCCAGGTCAAGGTCACTAGGTCAAAGATTTGGGTATCGTTTGAAAGATCTTTCAACAAGGAATACACGTGCAAAAAATGGAAGCACTATCACTTACCATTCAAAAGATATACCCAATGTTAAAGTTTTTGTGGACACTAGCATAGCTCATTGTTGAAGGCCTCATGGTGACTTCAAGATGATCAAGAACCACAATAAAAGTGTTGTTCCATTGCTTGTTTTTCCACGTATTTGTGAAGATTTTGTCTCATTTGCTTTTACTCCATATCCCTTCATTGCTTAAACAGGGAAACAGACAGACAGGGCAAAAACTACATGCCCCCGAATCTTCGATTCGCGGGGGGGGGGGGGTCGAATTACCTCCAGATGATTTTTTTTTTCATTTTTCCGTATTTTTTCTGTATTTGGACTTAGTTCTTTGCAAAAAAAAAATGAATGTTCACCCAAAAATTAAAGTTTTTAGAAGTTGAATAACGTCATTAATCTTATTGGAATTTATTGAAACAAGAGGCTCTCAAGAGCCTGTCTCGCTCACCTGGTCCATGGTCAACATAGATAAAAGGCATTTCCAATCGGGTCCAATGTTCAACTACCGGTATATTCCTTGTTGTGGGTCACTTTGGATTAGATGAAGACATGCCAAACGCAAATTTGGAGGGGCCAACAGAGAACTTTTGTGATCAAGTTTTGTTCCACTTGGATAAGTGGTTTCAGAGACCTAATTCTTTTAATGAAATCCAATATAAACAATCTTAATGCTGGCATCCATATTGGATGAGTTGTGGTCCTCCCAGATACCTTAATTGGAAGGTACCATCAAAGTACCAAAATTTGTTTCTCTATTTTGACATGGTGCTTCAGAAAGGATCATTAGATGTGTTTGAATTTTTTATCCATTTCGACTAATTTCTGATTACCTTTCACAGATAATTTGGGCAGGGAGTTCCCTAACAATCTAGGTAATAATTATTGGCGAAATCAAAATATTACTAGCCCCTTTCAAATAATATTTAGGTAGCATTTCTCCCTATTAACTAGTGTTTACGTATTTCTGAAAACAAAGCATAAAATTTAAAAGAATACTTTTTTTCTAAAATTTCAGTTTTCTTGTTTAGGTTCCACGAAAAACCGAAAGATTCAACATCCTTTACAACCCATAATAGAACACCATTCACAAACAAATTGGGCAGGGCTTCTCCTTATAATCAAAGTAATACATGTAGAGTCCCCCTTTTAAAAAAGAATTGGGTAGGGGTTCCCCTTGCATATTGCTGAACGGATAAATGAAATATCTAGCAAATTACTTTTTTCAAAAATTTCACTTTTCTGGTCTGGTTTCCATGGCAACTGAGACTCCATCGGCATCCATTATAACCGATATAAGACAACAAAACAAATATCAAAGCTCCGTTGGAGCTGAAAGTCGAAAGCCCTGAACATCTACACGTGGCAAAACTTCGTAGTCATCCAAAGAACTGCTGCATACAAGTTATTCCGTAATACGTGAAAATACGCGTAATCGGATTGTGTGATTTCGTATGCATGTCGATTTCATTGCTTTAAATATATGCAATACACATGTCACAGGGAAACAAATGTTATTTTCATCTTTGACAAATTGCTGCGCGGCAGGCTCGTTTATCCGAGACGCAATATAAAAAAAACGGGTAATTTGATAAACATGCATACTGTTTTCAATTTAATATAACAACAACGTATTCAACTCAAGAAAATGAAGAAATATAACTTAAATACACAATGTATACGATTTTGAAAGAAACTTGTGCACTATATTTCATCGGAAGCACGAAGATCATCTTTTAGAGCTGTAAATAGAATGAAGCATCAAGTGATTTTTTCTTGTCATAATAACATCTCTCCAGCCATTTCATGGCTTTCGAGATGAAAAAATCAGAAAACGCACCAACGGTGCGAATATTTGTTATTTTCATTAGGATATGAATGGATATGCAAATAGTTGTACATAAGCATATGAATTCTTTTATTTCAATCAGAGACTTATAATTGGATCTTTCGCACGAGGTTTGAATCAGTTGTCGCAGCTTGACCAAAAATTTCGCAGGTGTTATAATCTAGGTGATACTTATTGCTGATAGCTTCATGAAGTCAAAACATTCTTAGTCCCTTTCAGAAAGAAAAAAAAACAAAAAACAACTTTGGGCAGGCTTTCCCCTTAAAATCTTGTTTTTTAATATTGCTGAAATCGTAAAAGTATAAAGCAGAATACCTTTTTCTAATTCTAAAATAATCAGTTCTCTAGTTTGGTTTCCATGGCAATCAAAAGCTCCACTATCCTTTATAACTTATTACAGACCACCATTCAAAATAAAGGGCTACGTCGAGCGCAGCATGATACGACCGCAGCATGTCGAACATTGAAATTTGAACAAGTGCAATTCAAAATGAATGAGGACACAATAAAAAGCTTGATACAGTAATTGAATGGACACAATTGAAAGCTTGACCCAGTAATTAGCTGCATACAAAATAAAGAAAATAAAAAAATAGCTCTTATAATTCCTTACATATATTGAAAATGGTAAGAAGTATGTCAACATTATACCAACAGGAATCCGAAGAAGAAATTTGTAGCTTTAAAACGGTAAGACCTATGCAAAATATGTTGACATATTGCTGAAAGCTTATATCAAGAGGAATCCAAAGAAAAAAAATCAAAATCAGATGAAAAACAAAAAATTTAGGTAATCTGCAAATTTGCAATTTTGTTCCCATTTGGCCCCCTCATAGCTCGGAAAAGAAGCAAATTGTCAAAAATCTGATGGTGCATTTCTTTGTTTATTTTCAAAAGGAATCCATTGCAAAAAACTGCAACAAAATCGGACTTAAAATAAATAAAAATAAAATTTTTGAAAATTGCCGCTTTTGGGCCCTCTTATCTCCTGAACGGTACATGCCACATAAATTCGTTTACATCCCACTGATAGGAAATTTAATTAGGAACATACAAAAGAAACCCCATAAAAATCCAATAAATAATAAATATTCTACAGCCAAATATGTGAAAACACCCAATTTTGTCCCTTTTGGCCCCTTTTTTAAAAACGGGAGGGGCCAAAATGTCCAAAAACCACCCCAGCCTTCCTTTTGTGCCAAGAAACACTCTGATTAAATTTCATAAGGATTGGTATACTGGAACTTAAGTTATTGACCAAAAACACAAGTGTCTACTGACGACGACGCCGGACGACAACGACGACGACGACAGCGCCATACCATTATACGACCTCAAATTTTTTGCGGTCGTATAAAAATTGGGCAGGGGTTCCCCTTATAATCTAGTTTGTACATATTTCTGAAATTTTTGAAGATAAATATGTAGCAGAATACATTTTTTTCGAAGATTAAGTGTTCTGGTTTGTTTCCATGGCAACCAAAAGCTCCACTGTCGATTACAACCCATTTCAGACCACCATTCAAAAATGATTTGGGCAGAGGTTACCCTTATAATCCAGGTAATACATATTGCTGAAATCAAAACATTCCAAGTCCCCATTTCAATAAAAAAAAATTGGCATGGGTTCCCCTTATAATCTTATTTGTACTGTGAAGAAAATATGTAGCAGAATACTTTTTTAAAGATTAAATGTTCTGGTTTGGTTTTCATGGCATCTGAAAGCTCCACTATCCATTACAACCCATTTCAGACCACCATTCAAAAACGATTTTTTATAATCTAGGCAATTCATGTTGCTGAAATCAAGTTTCAGGAATTTACCAAAAATTAGAATACACAAAGGTATTTTTTTCCCGATAAGATTTAATTTAAACTGAATATTTCTTCACATGAAATTTATTACCTCTCTTTTTTAATTTTGACTTATCAATATATCCTATTTATAAGTTACTGACACCCAAAAAAGTGATTTGGTGTACATAATTAGAACTAATAAATAAATTAAACATGTTCTAGCAATATAAAGTGTACTTTTGTATAAAAAATAAAACTTTTTTGGCTATTTTTGTTATCCAAATAATACCAAAACACGATTTTAGGCTTAATTCCTGATTGTAATTTTTTATTATACTTTTAGAAGTTGTGACCTTGACCTTTGTCCTCCTCTGATCTTTGATGAAGTACGGACCTGCAGGATACTTTCTTGGATGGGACCATCTAAGGACCATTGTGGCTAAGTTTGGTTTTAATTGGACTAGTAGTTTTTGGGAAGAAGATCTTTGAATGTATTTTCCTTAGGGTTCAATGCTAAAACTATGTTTCCCGCTTGCGGCCATTTTTGATAAGGTACGGACCTTCTGGATACCTTTTTGGAAGGGACCATCTAAGGACCATTGTGGCCAAGTTTGGTGATAATTGAACTGGTAGTTTCTGAGAAGAAGATCTTTGAATGAATGTCTTTTCAGTAGGGTCCAATGTTAAAACTTTGTTCCCGCTGGCGGCCATCTTGGATTAGGTACGGACCTGCCCGATACCTTTTTTGGATGGGACCATATAAGGACCATTTTGGCTAACTTTGGTTTTAATTGGACTAGTAGTTTCTGAGAAGAAGATCTTTGAATGTGTTTTCCATAGGGTCCAATGTTAAGACTATGTTCCCCGCTGGCGGGCATCTTGGATGAGGTACGGACCTGTCGCATACTTTTTTTGAAAGAGACCATCTAAGGACCATTGTGACTAAGTCTGGTCATAATTGGATTGGTGGTTTCTGAGAAGAAGATCTTTGAATGTCTTTGCCATAGGATCCAATGTTAAAACTTTTGTTCCCGCTGGTGGCCATCTTGGATGGGGTACGGACCAGTCGGATACCTTTTTTGGATGGGACCATCTAAGGACCATTGTGGCTAAATTTGGTTTTAATTGGACTTGTAGTTTTTGAGAAGAAGATCTTTGAATGTCTTTTCAATAGGGTCCAATGTTGAAAACTATGTTTCCAACTGGCGGCCATCTTGGATGAGGTACGGACCTCCAATTTTTAAAGGAGACTGCCCAAGGACCATTGTGACCAAGTTTAGTTCCAATTGGCCCATTGGTTTCAGAGGAGAGGGTCTTTGAATGAAAAGTTCACAACGTCGGATGGCGGACTACGGACGCCAAGTGATGGCAAAAGCTCACCCTGGTATAGTCAGGTGAGCTAAAAAAGGGTCAGACGTGAGTTGATTGTCAGAAAATTATCTCAAGCTGAAAAAAATTTATTTTGTTCCCATTTTTTTTTTTTGCGTATTTGTTTTATTTAAATGTTAATCTTCAGATAAAATACTTTAGAAAGTGAATTAAGTTTTTGTGTCTTAACAGAATTTCTTTGAAATTTAACACTGATGTATACAGTGTGCAGATGTGTAACAAGCTGTTGGATTTTTTTTTCTGGTTCCAACTTTGGTAAATTTCCTGAAAATATGGGAGGCAATTATTTTTGAAATTTTTGCATATAATTTAGAAAATAAGGCATTTTTTTATATCCAGCATAATTTTGAATGTGTAAGAAATAAAAAACAGATTTCCAACATTGGTAAATTTCCTGAATTGTCCAAGACAAGCAATTTTTTGAAATTCTTCCTAGCAACCATGGTTTTTGAGTAAATTTGAAATAAGAATAATATTGCAACCACAAACAAGAGGAAAGCTGTCAATGTGACAGCAAACCGGGTTTTCTTTTACATGGACAGTATGTCCTACACATGGGTTGACCCTGAATATTTGAAACGTACTTATATTTTTCATTAATTTTCACTGTAAAGCCTTCCATCAAAGTAGCCTATTTCTGAAATTTCAGCAACTTGGATTTTAATAAAAAAGGATAATAAAAGTACTGTGTGCACCTCTGACACAGGTACAAAGGATCTGCATTATAAAAACTTACTGTCTTTTAAACTGTAGGAGATTTGTTATGGAAAAATGGGACACCCTACTGGTAAATATTTGACGTAAAAATTAGTTTAACAACTGATATTTTTTACATGAATTATCAAAAATCAAAATCAAAGTACCATGCACAACTTTGATGTAAAAATGACTATGTTCAACAACTGATATTTTTGACATAAATGATCAAAAATCAAAATCAAAGTAACTTGCACACCTTTGATATATGTACAATTGATCTGCAAAATAAAAACTTCCTGTCTCAAATACTGTAGGAGATTTGCTCCGGACAAAGGGGGTACCGTACTGTTACAAATTTGACGTAAAAATGACTAAGTTCAACAACTGATATTTTTTATATAAATGTTCAAAAATCAAAATCAAAGTACCATGCACACCTTTGATATGTGTACAAATGATCTGCAAAATAAAAACTTCCTGTCTCAAATACTGTAGGAGATTTGCTCATTTGGCAGCCGACCGCCCACCCCCCGCTCACCGCCGCCCGCCATTTTCACCATTTTAATAACCGGATTTTTCCGACGGAAAACCCGGTTAAAAATTGATTCCGATTTTTGGTAAATTTCCTGGAACTCTCTTAGACAATTTTTTTTAATACTACCAAACAACCCTACTTTTTTGAAAATATATGATGAAAACATCAATTTTCAATAATGGAATTGCAAAAATAATTGATTCCCATTTTGGTAAATTTCCTGAAACTCTTCATTATCTGATATTTTTGGGAATTCTGCCTAGCAACCATACCAATTTATATACATTTTGGTGAAAACAGTCATTTTCAATACCTAAATCGCAAAAATATTTGATTTCAATTTTGATAAATTTACTGAAAATCTTAAAGACCAGTTACTTTTTGGAATACAGAAAATATATAAAAAGTTAGTCTTGTCCTGATTATAAGCAGGCGAGACACCAGGTTACGAGGAACCTTTACGATTTTTTATTACCATCTACTGTATGATGTTTTGAGGCAAGCTATTTTTACGAATATTTCTGGACAACAAAATATTCAAAACCTACTATTTGGTAATCCGAATATATCCGAAAACGAAAACATTATCAATATCTATTTGTAAACCAAATTTCATTGAAATCGGACAATGTTGAATTTTCCCGCCTTAGTTTTGGTGGCCATTTTGAAAACAATTTTCAACATCAGTTTTGAAGTCACTACAGCATGGCAAACATTTCATCAGTTTACACTTGACCTCCATCGAAAAAAGCGAAAATTTTAAAAATTCGGTGAAAAAAGGGCAATAACTCCTACAAGGGTTTATGGATTTTCTTAAAAAATTCAGGGTAGGTAGATCTTGATATGCGGAACATTTTTGCAATTTACACTTGACCTCTNCTGTTACACTTTTTGAAATAAAAAATAAAAAAATGCAAAAATTTTGAAAATTTTACGGAAAAAGGGCTATAACTCCGAGAAGCGTTTTCAGATTTTCTTCGAAATTGCATAGTGGGTAGATCTCATCATGCTAATCATTTTTACATCGTCAGATTTTTGATATCTGTAACGGTTTTCAGGTTATTAGCCAAAAACTGCAATTTACCCCTATGTTCTATTTTTAGTAACGGTGGCCATGTTTTTTTACCTGCGGCCATGAAAATAACAAATTCACTTAAAAGTATGGTTGCATTTGCCCCAATGGTTTTAGAGGAGGAGATTTTTGAAAGTGAGCTTACGACGGGCGGACGGAGGGACGACGGACGCAAAGTGATGGCAAAAGCTCACCCTGGCATAGCCAGGTTAGTTAAAAAGTGATGAAAAACAAAGTTGAAAATTACCGACCAATCAGTTTAACCTCAATTGTAAGTATGGAGCACATGGAGAGCCATAATTTATTTACACCATATCAACATGGATTTAGGCAAGGGAAATCATGTATCACGATTAATAGAAGTATTAGATGATTGGACTGAAAAATTATATAACAAGTGTCAACAATGATGCAATCTACTTGCTTTTGACACAGTTCCTCATCAACGTTTAGTAAATAATTTAAGATTTCTTAGCTTATAGAAAGCAGAAAGTAGTTATAAATGGCTCTAGTTCAGATAAGACAACAGTGACCATGCAGTGGGATTCCTCAAGGAAGCGTTTTGGGACTAGTCCTTTTTATCATCTATACGAAGATTTACCAGACGTAGTAACCAACATTGCCAAATTGTTTGCAGATGACACTAAAATATATGCCGTTGTAAATATAGAAGATCAAAAACAAACGTTACAAGAAGATTAAATAAATTCAATAAATCTAAATGTACTCACATTCATTTTGGTCACAACACAAACTTTAACTACAGTATGGGAAATGAAGAAATTAAACAATCAACAGAAGAAAGGAATTTGGGAATAATGACTGATGACAAACTGAAATTTCAACATCACATAAATCAACAAATAAAAAAGCGAAACAGAAGTTGGGCTTAATCAAAAGAAGTTTTTCATATTTGGATAAAGAAATGTTTCTATCACTTTACAAAAGTAACGTAAGACCACACTTGGAATACGGCAGTAATATTTGGGCTGTTATATTAAAAAAGGATGCTATACAAATTGGTAACGTTCAAAGAAGAGCAAGCAAATTGATAGGTAAAAAGTATTTAAAGCATCTAAGTTACTCAGAGCGCCTGAAAAAATTGGGATTACCATCACTCCAATACCACCGACTAAAATGAGACTTCAAAAGAAACCTTCAATTACAAGAGGACATAGCCAAAAATTATATAAGAGACATAGTCGAAGAAACACCAGAAAATACAGCTTCTCACAATAATAGTGGATATATGGAATAAGTTACCTGAGAAAGTAAGTCAGTCAAAAACAGGCAACTCCTTCAAACATCAATTAAATGAACACTGGAGAAACCTAGAAAGACATATACCGACCGGAAGTAGATACTACATCAAGAAGGGTCCTAGAAGCTTTATAGCCTAATATGCAGACCTCGGAAGCAGGTAAACCAGACAGAAAGTTGGTAGTCTTAAAATGATATATGTGCATCCTTTATAATATCGTGTGTATGTGTGTGTGCTTTACCTAAATGAAGATTTTTATTATGTACGTATCCACTGTCTACATATATGTGATTGCATTTGACTAAATTTATGCTTGGCTTTGCATGTATGCTTCATTTTAACCAATGTGCTGTGTTTATGTTGTTTAAATGCTAGTTGTTTTGTTTTACAAATGTCAGTCTGTTAAAGAGTTCTATTGAGCTCAGTCATGTTACCTTTGTTATTATGTAAATTTAAAATTAAGCTTACTTTATTACCTTAATTTGATCAATAAATTGTTGTTGTTGTTTTAGACGAACCGTCTTCGATAGTTGTCTCAATGAAGGTCCGAGTTGTCTTCTAAGAAAGTTCGAGTGGGCCTGGCACTGTAAGCGTAAATTTGGCCTTGTGTATATCTTCCGGATTATGTGGATTTCTACTCATAAGGAATAGATACACTATTTTCAAAAATTCAAAAAGACCCTTCTTAACAGCATTTAGTGGATAAATTTAACAATACATATACTATTTGGATGATATTTTGGCTTTAAACAACCCTGAATTTTCTAAATTTACAGATGAAATTTATCCTGCAGAACTTACTTTAAATAACAGTGGCGTAGCCAGGCAATTTTGAATTGGAAGCAGGGGGTCTGGGGGCGCAGCCCCCCAGAAGCTGACGAGGTTTTAAGGTATTACAGTTACAGTCTAACCTCGATATGTCGAACTCGGTTATCTCGAAATCTCGGATGTGTCGACGTGAATGGTCGGTCCCGGCAAAATTCCCCTTTGATTAATGCATTTTTACCTCTGATAACTCGAACTCGGATTATTCGAATTCTCGGATTACTCGAATATAAATCTTTGTCCCGTAAAAAAATTATAATGCAAATGTACCCTGATATGTCGAAGTTGAGATCAAATTGCATAATCGTATATAATGTGTTTGTCCATATCTAAAACAAGTATAGTATAA
The DNA here is from genome assembly GCA_002080025.1 of Modiolus philippinarum. Classification (NCBI taxonomy): domain Eukaryota; kingdom Metazoa; phylum Mollusca; class Bivalvia; order Mytilida; family Modiolidae; genus Modiolus; species Modiolus philippinarum. Next base: position 7,654 of record MJUU01014878.1, on the reverse strand, counting down.
TAATGTTTTATTTGATAAAATCATGCCTTTTTCTATTTTTTTTATGTAGGGAATCTCGGATTATATATGTCGCCATCAATATGGTTATGCACATTGATTGGCATGATTGCCAATATCTGTTGTAACAAATAATAATATGTAAATCTCAGACTCGGATGTCTCGAACCTCGGATAACTCGAATCATTTTGTATGGTCCCTTCGACTTCGACTTATCGAGGTTCGACTGTATTCATAAACGTATTTTGGCATCAATTTTAATAAGTACTATAGTGCATTTTAATATCACAGCCAGCTTTCATTTTTGTTTTGTTTTTTGTTTTGTTTTGTTTTTGGGGTTTTTTTTGGGGGTTTTTTTTTGGGGGGGTTTTTTGGTTTTTTGTTTTTTTGTTTTGTTTTTTTTTTTGTTTTTTGTTTGTTTTTTTTTTATGCAACCGCATATTATCATTATTTTATACCCCGTATTTTTGTTGATTTTAGGGCAGTGATTCAGTATGGGAAAATTAGTCGGATTCTTCGGTTTCCATCAGCAGTAAACTGTTGGATTACGCGATCCAGATCTATTTGGTGATCTCGATGAATATGCATTAGTGACAAGCCATTCAATCAGTCCTCCACCATGGTTGATCGCAAATAGGTTTTGATCCTTTTCAGCGAACTGAAAGATCTTTCAGCTGTTGCTGATGAAACAGGCATCGTCAGGAGAATTTTTACTGCAACATGTATATTCGGATAAAAATCCGGATGAGCATACTTTAGTGTTTGAATTAGATCTGAAGGTTTATAAGAACGGTTTTCCCATTTACATTCCATTTTAACAGTTCGTTTTTGTAAGCTTCAAAATTTTTGTCTGGCACTTCGCCGGCAAATGGCATGAAAACTGTTGTTTCTTTTTCTGGAGTCAGAAGGTGTAACTTTGAAGGGATTGAATACTGAGCCAAGAATCTATCTTTGGGGGTAATTATTCTTGATTCTATTTCTGTTGCTAAATGGTCTAAAAAGGGATAGAACACAGACCTCTTCCAGTACAGTTCTGGTGTATCAGCAGGGGGATTATCGCGGTGCATTCGTCTCCCTGTTGTACGTGGTTTTGTAGGTTCAATGTTTTGGGTATTAGCCAAACGCTTAGTGTCTGCATATAACTTTCGCCACGTATGTGTCTTAAAGTCTTTCTGCTTCGGTGGCTGCTGCCACTAGATCTAGAGAGGGGTTTTGGGGAAAATTTGACAGATTCAAACTTATTTGTAGAACATGCTCACATACTGTCAAGCATACAAGAAAACAAAATCTTGCATTGACCTTTTTAAACCTACCGCATTCTTGTCACCGTCTGTCGCCAAATCTGCTAGTGTATCTATTATCAGTTGGTATGCACCTTTAAACATATGTAAGGCATCAGCCCTACTAGACCAACGTGTTTCACACAAAGTTTTGATTTTTTTTCTACCTTCTAGGGCTTCAATTGTTTCGTCGTCAGCTCCTTCAAGAAAGGTTTTGAATCTACCAGTTCGTTTTGCAGAATAGGAAAACGCATACGAAACTTCCTTCACTACATCCATCATGTTTCTTATTAAAGGAAGCTGACAAGATTTTACAACAGACATATTCAAAGAATGAGCAGTGTACATATTCTGCAGATGGTACTATTTCTTTTATTCTTGCCTGAACCCCTGAAAACTTGCCTGCCATGTTTCCAGTCCCATCATACCCTTGACCCCTCAAATTTTCAATAATTAAACAAAGTTCATTGAATTTGTCAATAATTTTCTGGGTAATATCTTCTCCTGTAGTCGAACTTGTTTCTACAAAACAAACAAAGGGTTCTTTCAAACAGTATTCACCATTTTCATCTTTACCCATAAACCGAACACACATAGATATTTGTTCCGTTGTCGATTTATCCGTAACTTCATCGACAATCAAGCTGAAAAACTTCGCTTCGGTACATTCTTTGACTATATTGTCTCTGATCTGGTCTCCACAGAGTTCAATAAATTCATTCTGAATTCGAGGTGATAAATATCTAGCATTTGGGGGACTTTCTTTTAAATGTTTTGCTAAAAGGGGATCGGTTTCTGCCCGAAAATTTACAAGAACCATAAAATTGCTTTTTTCCCTCAGTGTGACCCCTCAGTGCAATATTCTGCCTACCACACAAAATAATAATCTTTAAAATACTCTTTAGAATTTCCCGGTTCCTTCCTATTTTTCCAGCATAGGCACTGCTAGACATTGAAACAACGTCATCTTTCTTTCCTTCTGCTATCTCTATGAAATTTTCCGATTTTACTTTGCACTCCAAATGTTCAGCTGAATTTTCATGTCTCTTTACATATTTACCCAAATTCCCCCAATCCCTTTCAGCATTTTTAACAAATAAATTATCTGACCCCTCAAACAGCATACACCAAATACAAAACACACCATTGGCCGATTCTGAATAACGAAGCCAAACAAATTTTTCCAACCAAGTACCATTAAATCTCCTGCTTATACCTCTGACATCAGTCGCCGGGAAAATGTTAGACCGTGGAAATGTCCAGTCACATTTCAGCAGATCTAGTTTCTCAGAATCGTTTGGCCTCTTTACGAGTTGTAAATCGTACTTTTCAGGCTGAATTCTGCATTTTGATGCAGATTCTGTGCTCTCGTCGTGCTCAGTGAGCGACTCGCCACTCCTTGCTGTTTCTTCTGACGATTTGTCAGATTCCATAAGTGATTATGTTACAGAACCTTCGGCACATTCAGTCGTGGTTTCAGAATTGTCATTATTATCAGAAACAATTTCATCGCCCCCCTTAGCTTTTTTAGTACAGAAATCAAACATTGATGATTGCCCACGTTTCATTGTTATATGGCGGGATAGGCGCGTATTAAATTAAACAAGATTCACAATAGTGCAATTCAATAAAAGCCTATCGAAAAAGAAATGAAATACTCTATAGCAGTATCTGCTTTTGTAATAGTTGAGTAAAAATATAAAGATAGATTACGTCATTTAAACGCAGTATAATACTGCGTTTAAATGTAATCTTGATCTTTATATTTTTACTCAAGTTGTATATTTAATTAAATTGTGTAATCTTGAACTCATTCGACTTGGGTCGTGATGGTTGCAAAATCAATCTAGTAAAATAAGGTTTACAGCTTGAAACTGGCAGCACAAGACCTTGAGTGAATGAAGCAGTACCATGATGGCATCCGGCTGACGTGGTATATTTGAAAAAAGAATGGAAATGGGGTAAACATCAAGGAGACAGCATTCCATCGCCAAGTAAAAACGACCTTAAACTAAAACCTAAGTATAGAAGTAATCGCGCGGTCTTCAACAAAGTGAGACACCTCACACCACTAGCAAGTTCTAAATGATCCCGAAAAATCAAAGGAAACAGTGTTTATGTTTACAACGTAAAACAGTCAATGTCCCCTTTAGGAGGGGTTATACTCCGGAAGTTTGGAAATTTCGCTCCTGTATTGCAGATATTTTCGATAATTCATTTGTGTTTTACTGTGTTTGTCTTTTTCTATCGATTAGAATTTATTATTGCAAAAATAAAAATGAATAAAAAAGCAAATAAAGATCAATAAACCTGTCCTCGAGAACAACCTGCAATACATGTATATGTATATAGAGAGAGAGAAAAATAGATCTGTAATATGACAATTAGCAATAAAGGAAGAAAATGTCCGTTTAATATTTAGTTTGAAACAATTTGTTCTATTCTCTCTTATCCCTCATTTCAGTAAAATCTAAATTTTCCAACTCTTAAATCCGTACATGCAAAAATGAACTGAAAGCAGCTGCTTCCACTGCATACATTATGCTACGCCACTGAATAAATCCAATAGCAGCAGTGATTATAGATCATTATACTCCTTTTCTTGATCTTGATATATCAATAAATCGAGGAAAGTTATGATAAAAGGGATGATTTCTCCTTCCCTATAGTCAATTTTCCCCATCTCGACGGCGATGTTCCGTTAGCCCCTTCTTGCGGGGTCTACATTTCACAACTTGTTCGATATGCACGAGTATGTAGTGGTGTTTCTGACTTCAACGGCCGAAATCTTTGTTTCACTGAAAAACTTCTGCATCAAGGGTTTAGATATCATAAATTGATAAAAACATTCTCTAAATTATTTTATAGATACATTGACTTATTAAGAAAATTTGGCTCTACATGCAGGGCTCTTATACATCAGGGCATTTCACATCCAAACTTCTACGGCAATATCATTTACAAAGCGCATAAATTCAAAAATTGTCCTTCAAAACTTATTAATTCGTTGAACAAACTTATTCATAAAGGATATAAATACAGCATTGTTGTTAAATCGTTACTTCTGGTTTTTGTCGGCAAAAATATTGATCATCTCCTAAATGCTTTATACCATAACTAAATTTAAACAATTTTTCTTATTGGCAGTATTCATGGCATTGCACAATATCATGTTCTTCTTTCATAATTGATGACGTTGTTATACCAAATATATTTAGAAGTATTTCAATTGAAGTCTCATATGTAAGAAGGCTTGATATCATAGTCAACGGAAATTATGTCCTTCGCTAGCTGTCAGTAACTGCGAGCATTTGTCCGGACAGTACCTGTGAGTATTGTCTTCATGTTTTATGTACTTCATTGTAAGGGTACTCGTCTTGATAAGTTGGACTTTTCTCTAGTTTGATTTTTACTGTGAGTCTTTTTGTGTATTTATTTTTTAGCCATTCACCACACATAGGGGGAGGGTTTGGATCCAAGAAAACGAGTTTAACCCCACCGCAATTTTTGCGCCTGTCCCAAGTCAGGAATATGTTGGTGATTGGCTTGTCCGTGTCTTCTTATAAAATTTTAGTTTCTTGATATTTTGGTTATTGGATGTGGTTTGTTTCCATTGATTTGTTCACTTATTTACCTTTTTGGGGCCATTAAGGGCTTGCTATATGGTGTGAAGTTCCTCACTGTGTTGAAGACCGTACGGTGACCCCTAGATGCTTTGTTTTGGGTTGTTTAAACCTGGATATGGGATTTTGTCTCCTTAACATTTACCCCATTTCCTTTCTTTTTCATATACACTTTATTCCGTCGGATATAATCGCTAGGGTATTTTGGTTGTGGATTCAATACCCTAGGGTAGATATGTACATGTATTCCGGTTCCAGAACGATTAATATTTGTGATGGAATAATAAAGACACAGTTACAGTACGACTTGTCCGCGGGCCGAGATGTCCACTATAGGGTACGTAAGTCTCATCATGACTCACTTCTTTCTAGAAAACATCTAAAACGGAAACAATTCACCCTGGTGATCAGTCAGAATTTTAATCTGTTATGATTCATAAGTGAATGTTTGAACAGTGATACTTGGGTACGTCTTTCCCTTCAGCCTGAGATATATAATGATATATGTCTGTGTTCCCTTTAAGGTGTCTCAGTTGTATTATTCCGCCATTTTTTCTTATACTTGTTAATTTAGGTTTCATTCATTAAGAAAATCAAAATATTAATTTCAAATGTAAAGAAAGTTCCAAAATATTTGTAATTTTTATTCCTTATCACTTTTACAACACTTTCATAACAAAAACGTGAACTAAAATACATGAGCTTTAAATGACTTAAATCTGTTGTTGCATTTACAGAACACAGAAATTGTGCAAGGTAGATAATTTGATAAAAAAATTTAACTTGGAATTTCACAGGAGAAATAGACATGTCACAATCTATCTCTCTTATTTCAACGGTGATCCCTAATTTTTATTTTATATAAGTAAACTATATAATGATTTCAAAACACATGCAAAGTATGGACAAAATCTATAATAATTTTTTCGAGCTATCCTCTCATATTATCATTTTCCTTATCATTTTAATTTTGAACAATAATGCAAGCTATGTTTCTACATAGAAAATTTCACAAAATTCTAATTTTGACATCACAATATAGATTAACCAACTCATCACCTTAATTCTTACCGTTACTGGTAAATTTCTCAGTATTCGCAGTTTTCCTTGAAAGAATACCCTAGTGGTGTTTGTTTTGTTTTACGCAACGCACATGTGTACTTTCCATTTATTTGGAAATTCCCGGCGCGGTTATTTCCATAGTCTAAAAATAGAACAGAAATTAAATTGGGCAGATTCCGGAAGTATCGGATAGCTACGATTGGACTATCAACTGAAAAGCTAGAGTAGCGGAAACGGCCGAAGAGCTACGATTGACGTCGATCAGTGAAGAATGGTAAGTTAGTAGCGGTCATATAATCTATAAACTTGACTCCCTAACAACCCCTCGCCAAATCATTGTACATTCCAAATTATAGTGAAGTCATTTGGCTGTCTTCTGCACGAGTTACACATCACACATTGGGCGGGTATGTAAAAGGTGGAAAACCATTGTGGACCGCCCACTCAGTAAGGAGTCGGGTTTGAAAATTTTTGGTTTGCGACTACAATCCTTACAAGGATTGTACAATCCTTGTATCCGGGCCTTGTATACAAGGATTGTAGCCGCCAAGTTCAGTTGATCCATTTGTTCCATATAATTGAAAAATGCCAGATTAGTGCACATATAGGGGTATTTTTTAAAAAAGTAAAAAAACACAAAATGCATCCATCACAAGAAAGAAGGGCCCTGAGTTATATTTCATCCTTTTTGGCAAGAGTTATCTGCCTTGTGCAATTTTTCGTGGAAAATGAACAATTTTTCTTGTCTTGTAAATGGTTAAATTTAACTTAAGCCCCAAATGAATCTAAATATCGTACACAATATGCATTGTTTTCAGGTTATAGACACAAGGGAATTGTGTACAGGTACCTGCAAGAATGGGAAAAGTTAACAACGCAATAGCACTGAAACATATTGCCCCAGAAAATATCAGACTATTTACTCGCCAAAGGGAGATAAATCAAATCAAAATTGGGCTTGTTTGGGTGATATTTTATCAGATAGATAAATGCCTAGGTCTTGCCAATCTTACCACTCAAAATATATGCCCAGTGTACAATGAGAACAGAGTATACACAATAAGTCACCAAACTTCATTGAGTGACTTTATAAATACACCTATGACACCTGTGAATACACCTGTGAATATAAAACACTGTCTCTTATTAATCAAAGGATATACATTATATAAAGAAACTATACTGAATAATATATATAAAAGATTCATTTTCAGTACAAAATCTGTATTTCCTAACAGTTGAGTTTCATGTTTCTATATAGAATAGAATAGAATATTTTATTTGTCCAAATCATGGGCCCTATATAGGGCATACATAACATATATATATATTAAACATATGACAAAAATAATCAATTAAATAGTACATGTAATTGAAGTGAAGAATAAGAGAAACGTAAGAGAAAGAGAGAATATAAGATACAATATATATGATAAAAAAGCATAAAAATACACCTACACTTGGCTACTGGATAATACATTTTTACGCAATTCAAAACATTTTTGAGTATAAACTGATAATATATGATTGTTCAGCTCCTGCTGGGCATCTTAATTTACAATAAAATGTTTGTTGGTATAAAAAATAAAACAAAAATATATTTTCACATTTGTGGCGAAATTTAATCAAGTAATCACATGCTAATGTCAAGGTCATGAGGTCAAATATTCTGGTACAATGTACCTACTGAA
>MJUU01014877.1:23853-46316 GCA_002080025.1 Modiolus philippinarum | reverse complement strand
TTTGTCGATTCTAGGATAAAGTCGATGGAAGCAAAAAGCGTCGAAAATTTTAGAACATTCGTAGAGCGGACTATTAACAGACATTGTATCACATTCTAGAGAGATTTTATAAAGATGTGTGACAGGTATAGAACAAAGTTTAGTGAACAAACCATGCCGCCCATTGTTTTTGAAAACAGTATATAGATCTTTAACACTGATGAGGTTTTTACGTTTGTTTTTTATATTATAATTAACTCTTCGGCCATGTGACCTACGATGTCGTAACTTCGGAGAAGAAATACCCATGATGTCAATTGAAGCATGCTGAGAAATGTTACCCTGACCCATGATGTTTTCATTTAACCCTAATGGGTAAGCTGTCTGAAGTTTTTTTATCCACGACAGTTCACTTTCCCTTCTAGATCTTACGAATTGTCTCTTAGATTGATCGGGGGATTTTTCGACAAGTTCTAAAGGCTGCACTTTAATGTATTTTCTGTCGTGCTTATAAATATTGCAGTGCTGATAAATGTATGATCTAAATTTCTTAGGAAAACGCATACGATACATGTGTTCCTGGGTACGTATGTATGAAGTATGCGGAACGCGTGCATGGGTGGAAGATCATATTTTGATTATCTTTCTACAGATCAGTTAATTGTTTTTCCAAGTCAAATCAAACGATGTTAAAATAGAAGTGAAACCGAAAGATGCGCAGGTAACACGAAAGAAAACCACAAATTTTATTTCAAATGATCTCAATCAATGTGATGCTGAAACAAAGCATTTATTTACATTCTGTGACATGAATTTTTTTTTAAACTTGTTCCTAAACCAGTCATTTATAACGCAAACACTGGCTGATACATTTTACTGTACTTGTTAGATACAAGGAATCATGTGTGCGCTTACTACAAGCGATAAGCGTGTGTATAACATACCTCTGACGTTCATCCAATGTGTGCATATTGTATTTATCAACCAAATGTTTGCAAACATTGCAAATTTTGAGCATTTTCAAAATTTCTCGACGCATTTTGTATTTTATAAAAGAACATGCCTACCAATGTTGAAAACAACGGCAGTAGAATACCGAAGGAACAAGGGAAGTGATGATTACAAAAATCGAAGTCCAAAGACATGGCAAAAACGGCAACAGAGAAAAACAAAGACAAAACAAGGACGTGAGACAGCCACAATGCACGGAAATAAAAAAAGGACATTAAGGCACTCATAGTGTGAATTCCCATGAAAACCGGGAATGACATCAGGTACTCCAGAAGGGTAAGCATGTCCTGCTCCACTAGCGGCACCCGTCACACTATTGGTGAGTCAATCCAAGGTCGAGTCAAACCGGGTATGTCAAATCCGTGAAGACGTGAAATCTAGCTGAAAATGTCCATTTTCATTTGGGACACAGACACGTCATATCTGTCAATGATGTCAAGGTGACGGCCATAGAATTTTTGAAGGGATGAAAGTAACAAGGGCTGAACAAATCCCTGACTAAGCAGCTTTTGGGACATTGTTTTTTTCTCTATTCGAAAAATCACTGTATATACTATATGCTCGTCAGTAACGAATCAACTGTAAAATGTACACTCCATATGCTGGAGAGGTAGGTATATTGCTGCTCAGGTAGGGAAAATTGAAACAATCATTTTTTGCATTTTTAAGAGTGAAACAATCACTCCTCACAGGAAATAAATGAAAACAATCTATAAATGCCCCAGTATTGGTAGTTTGGTTAAGAATTGAACTATTCCATATTCTCTTTTGTACATGTTCCAATGGTACTTGATTGCAGTAATCGAAGGGCATCATCTAAAATATTGTTCTTGAAAAGCCTTACCTTTATAAAAAATATAAGATGCCATATTAAAACTTCATGGAGGTTCTTCGAAATGTTAGCAGTGCCGAAACTAAATTTGTAGAATATATAGTTCCACTTGTCATGTAATTGGTATATTTAGAATATTTAACTAGAATCAAATGTCCGTCTTATCGTGAAACTACACTCTACTTAAAAAACTTAAGATACTAAAAAATAAAGCAATAAAATATCTAGGTTTTGAATTTAAAATATAATGAAATTCAGATATTTCGCAGCGGAGGTAATCTTCTCTAGCATTAAGGAATATTTGAGACTTTGTACGCAGTTTTCTTGGTAAATTTTTATAAAATTTTGAAATAGGTCATATGTGTGGAGGATCCTTTGTTGCCAAGTTTTTGGTGATTTTTCTTTCATCACGAAGAAACTGAAGGAAGCTGTAATTTCAGCAATTTTTTTGTACTACAAATCAACACTGAGTGCATGCCTATGATCATTATCATCTCATGTTAATGTCTCCAAGTTTCCATGAAGAGTTTAGCAATTTATTTTCTATGAAGCATTATAGCAATTTATGGCTAATGGTTGTTTCTTTTATATATTGATACTTTTAATTTTTTTCCTTGAAGTAAAATAGTACATTATTTCTTTCATACTGCAATTTTAAAGAAAATTTAATTTGTGGAATTTTTGCGGCAACCAAAGGTCATGTGTATTAAATCTTTGGAGTTTATATGAACATTTTAGTAAATACGAAATTAAATTTAACTTTTAAAATGCACGAATTTGAATATGACTTTATTTTTATACCTACACTGGTAGGTATTGAATGAAAAAAAAATACAAACCTCTTTAAAAGAAAGTCTCAATGACTATGCACATTTCGAAAATATATGTGAAAATACATGTAACCTGTCAAAAACCTAGTAAAAACCTACTACAAACGGCGTAAAAACCGCCAAAACGTACTATCAACGTGGTAGAAACTTGAGGGACGTGTTAAAGACGCATTAACAACTTTACCAGGTCGTGATACAAGAAATCGTAGTGAAAACGTATTAAAAACGTGCAACGGTCGTATTGCAAACTTTAAGGACGTAGTAAGAACGTAGCAAAGACGGCAGAGAATTTCATCCCGTCTGCGCGGAGTCCCTGAAGTTTTTGGCCCGTTCATTCCACGTACTTTCTACGTCCACGCAGTTCTCAATACGTTCTTAGTAGGTATTTACTACGTTTTGTCACCATCACGTTCTCACCACGTTTGTTTTGAACATGCTCAAAATTATTCCACGTCTTTCACGTCCTTGAAGTTCGTACTGCGTTCAATAAAGTTTGCACTACGTTCATTCAAGTTTCTATCACGCCTTTACTACGTTCAGCAAGTTCTTCCCACGTTCATTTGATTTTTGTCGGACTTCATGAGAACGTAGTAAGAACTTTATCCAGTGTGACGGGGGTTTTACAACGATTTCTCTACGTCAGTGCTAAGATAGCGAAAGTTTATGACCAAGTTCCTTTTAGGTCTATCAAGTCTTTACTATGTTTCTTCTACTTTCATCAAGTCATTACTACGTTCCAACTACGTCCTTGCTACGACTGCGCTGCGACCACATAGTTTAAAGTAAGTCTCCAGTACGTTTGCACAAAGTAATTACGATACAAGCAACACAAAAAGAGACGAACAAAGCAACGAATGCAACAAAAGCTTATATACTGTTCAGAAAACCCGATTTGACAGTGAGAATGGTATTCTGAACATGTGGCAGTTGATAATAAAAGTGCAAACAAGTCATTTTGACAAATGGGGTAATAACAAAACAGACCAACAGAAAAAATTGTCCAGTCTTAGTACAGGGATTTCAAAAGAAATGTCGGGTTAAACCGATTTAATGGCATGCATTCCTCCTCTACCATTGCGGTTGTGTCCGGTAGCAACTCAACAGCAATTGCTATTGAAAGGTCGTAGACGGTTAAAAGAATCATCCAAGTATTAAGAAAAAAAGAATCTTGAATCACAGTGCGGACTGATCATTTAATTTTTTCTACAAGGGACTGATATCTATTTAAGAGACAAATCGATGATCCTGAATTAGCTTGTGGACCTCATAGTGACTTCAATATTAATAAATGGGGGTATTAACAAAATTACGAACAAAACCGTCAAGAGTCAAAGTCCATTAGGCAAATCAGGTGCATCATTTTTAGGTTTAATTATCCCCGCACTTTCGAATGAAAGTTCGGGGATTGTCGTTGGCCTCGTCCGTCCGTCCGTCCGTCTGTCCGCCCGTCCGTCCGTCCCTCCATCTGTCTGTCCGTCCGTCACAAATCCTTGCGACGCGAACTCCTCCTACATTTTTGGATTTAGGGTTTTAACTTTGTTGTAGAATTGTTGCATATGGTCTGTAGATACGCAATAAGCTTTCGGATTTTTGATATTGGTCTTGGTGCAAACAGCAGGCCCCAAGATGTCCATTTTGACAAATGTGGCATGCGACGCGAACTCCTCCTACATTTTTGGATTTAGGGTTTTAATTTTGTTGTAGAATTGTTGCTTATAGTCTGTAGATGCGCAATAAGCTTTCAGAATTTTGATTCCGGTTCCAACTTTGGTAAATTTCCTGAAAATGTCAAAGACTGATATTTTTGGACATTTTGACGTATAATCTTATATTTTGGCAAGTATTTGGAAAAAATAAAAATTCTGAAATCTAAGAATTTGAAAATGTGATTCCAATTTTGGTTAATATCCTTAAAGTCTCAAAGACCACTAATTTTTTAGAATTCTACCTAGCAACCATACTTTTAGCATTTGTTTTGATAAGGTTAGTCATTTTCACCAATTGGATTTCAAAAATATTTGATTCCAATTTTTGTAAATTTCCTGAAAGTGTCAAAGTCCACGTATTTTTTTTTTTTTTGAATTCTACCTAGCAACCATACCGTTAGGGTTTGTTTCCATTAGGGCAATCATTTTCACCAATTGAATTTTAAAAATTTTTGATTCCAATTTTGGTAAATTTCCTGAAAGTGTCAAAGACCATATATTTTTTGGAATTCTACCAGCAACCAAACTGTTAGCATTTGTTTTGATAAGGTCAATCATTTTCACCAATTGGATTTCCAAAATAATTGATTCCAAATTTGGTAAATTTCCTGAAAGTGTCAAAGACCACTTAATTTTTGGAATTCTACCTAGCAACAATACTGTTAGGATTGTTTCCATTAGCACAATCATTTTCACCAATTGAATTTCAAAAATATTTCATTCCAATTTTGGTAAATTTCCTGAAATATCAAAGACCACATATTTTTGGGAATTCTACCTAGCAACCATGCTGTTAGGGTTTGTTTCCATTAGGGCAATCATTTTCACCAATTGGATTTCCAAAATAATTGATTCCAAATTTGGTAAATTTCCTGAAAGTGCCAAAGACCACTTATTTTTTGGAATTCTACCTAGCAACAATACTGTTAGAATTTGTTTCAATTACGGCAAATATTTTCACCAATTGAATTTCAAAAATATTTGATTCCAATTTTGGTAAATTTCCTGAAATTGTCAAAGACCATTAATTTTTGGAATTCTACATTGAAACCATAGTTAAAAAATTTGTTAGAATTAGAAGAAACATTTCACCAATTTGATTTCCAAAATATATGATTCCAAGTTTGGTAAAATTCCTGAAAGTCTCAAAGACTACTTAATTTTTTGAATTCTGCCTAACAACCATATATTCTTTATTTCCTTATGGTAAAAATAGTGACTGTCAATAGTTTAATTTCAAACATAGAAAGCAGCCACAGCCTGCTAAGCTCACCTCGTTGCACAGCATTGTCACATGTTGCACATGTCAGTAACCAGAAATGGACTATAATCATTTGTTTAAACAGATTCAGTCATGCGTAAAATGTAGGTCATTGACAGCATCCGAAGCATGCATTGTTGTTGTGATCCCAAAACGCATCATACATACCAGTATGGTTGATGTGGGCCATGTCAGTAAGCGGGAATGGACTTTAACCATTCTACCTAACCAAGTTGCTCATGCGTAAAATGTAGGTCAGAGACAGCATCTGTAGCATGCATTCGAGTCCTCATCCCAAAATGCATCATACATACCAATATGGTTGATGTGGGCCATGTCAGTAAGGGGGAAAGGGACTTTAACCATTCTACATAACCATGTCGCTCATGCGTAAAATGTAGGTAAGAGACAGCATCCGAGGCATGCACTGTTGTTATCATCCCAAAATACATAATACATACCAGTATGGTTGATATGGGCCATGTCAGTAAGCGGAATGGACTTTAACTATTCTACTTAACCAAGTCGCTCATGCATAAAATGTAGGTCAGAGACAGCATTTGAAGCATGCATTGTTGTTGTCATCCCAAAATGCATCATACATACCAATATGGTTGATTTGGGCCATGTCAGTAAGCGGGAATGGACTTTAACCATTCTACCTAACCAAGTCGCTCATGCGAAAAATGTAGGTCAGAGACAGCATCCGCAGCATGCATTGTTGTTGTCATCCCAAAATGCATCATACACACCAGTATGGTTGATGTGGGCCATGTCAGTAAGCGGGAATGGACTTTAACCATTCTACCTACCCAAGTCGCTCATGCGTAGAATGTAGGTCAGAGACAGCATCTGAAGCATGCATTCAAGTCGTCTTCCCAAAAAGCATCAGGCATACCAATATGGTTGATGTGGGGCATGTCAGTAAGCAGGAATGGACATTAACCATTCTTCCTAACCGGACGCAGACGCTAGGGATATCACATTAGCCCCCCTCACTTCGTGAGGTGAGCTAAAAATGTTAAGAAAAATTATACCCAGGGTCTATAGCTGTTTTCTGTGTCAAACAGGGGGTGCGGGAATCACAGTCGTTTCCGACAGTCATTACAGTTTATTACTGTATTTATATACAGAATTGAGCCACATTATATCCATATCTCTTCCTGTTTTCATTATTAGTTAATAAAACCTTCCAATTTTCAAAACAATATTAAATTTTTAATTTTTTAAATTTTCGGGTCTTCAGTTTATTTGCTGCAACAAAAAGCAAGGATTCTTCTCCAATATCTCTTACAGCAATTATTGTTCCTGGACATGTGATGATATGATTAAGGCACTGAATATCTTGCTAGACAACATTTATGTTCGTTTCGGCACAATTGTTTATCATCAGGTCATTGGAATCCCCACGGGTACTTATTGTGCACCTCTCATTGCAGATTTTTTGCTGTTCTGTAACGAACGGGAAAAAACTGCAAAATGGAACTGTACCAAATAATGATAAACTTATTTCTATTTTCAATGATAATAGCAGGTCCATTGACGATATCCTTACTATTGACAATCCCCAGTTTTTAGCTTATGTTAACACCATTTACCCACAACAACTGAAACTTGATAAGGCAAACAATGATTCTAAATACTGCCCTTTTCTGGAGCTAAGTATCATCATTGACTCTGGTAAAATAAAAACTAAAGTTTATGATAAAAGGGATGATTTTGATTTTACAATTACTAATTTCCCCTTTCTTGACGGCGACGTTCCCCTAGCTCCATCCCACGGGGTGTATATATCTCAACTTGTACGATTCGCTCGCATTTGTTCTAACCTTGATGATTTTAATGAGCGTAACCTTACTCTCACATCCAAACTTTTACCACAAGGTTACAGATTTCATAAATTATTAAATACTTTTAAGTTTTACAGAAGATATCTAGATATGACGTGACTCGAAAATAGCTAATTACAAAGGGCATTTCTCATCCTCGATTTTATGGAAATGTTGTTAAAAATGTAAAAAAAACCAGATAATTAATCCAGAAAAACTGGGACGTAACTTACATTCTTTACGTAATAGTGGATATCGACGAGATATTCTGAAAAAATCCGTTAAATTGGCTTTGGATTTCAGTGACCTTAAGACTTTACATATATACTGGCCTCTCACTGATACTGCCGATGTCTACTGAAATACATGAAGACTCTTACCCAAACCCTTCGGGGAGATTTTTCTTCCGTAGTGCGACAGTGTTTTACCAGCAGACTAGATTCCTTGAGCTAGCCGACAGTTAAACGGCGTGCACTCTTTGACCCTTCTTTCAAAATTACGATTTGTCATATGCTTGTTCCAAGATAGTGGTCATTGAGTTAGTATAGTCTACCTGTAATGGGTTTTATTCGCATTTTTATGATACTATAGGGAAACGGGATAGAGAAAGGGGAGGTTTGGGTACCCATAAACAGGTTTAACCTTACCACTGGCTTTTGCTAGTGCCAGTACCAAGTCCGGCTATCCCGAGTTCCTATCGTTATTTATGTTTGTCTCTTGTTTTCTTATTGTTTTTCTGGTGCAATTTGCTTGTAAATTGTGGCATGAGATTGTAGTTCCTGGCCATCGTGGGTGTTTGCTGTTATCCTGTTTTTGTAATACTCTTCGAAAAATACTGTTTTAATCAAATAAGTAAAATTTTTAATGATTCATTACTTATTATGCTTTGTTTATTTGAATTATTGTATGATATATATATCACCTTTATGAATTTTTAATATTAATTGCTAAATGCATTACTATATATATAATAATGGCTACGTTTAAAATATTATCTTAAAGGAATCTGACTGCTCTGTAAAAGTACAGTATAAGAGTTTCCCTTATTTTGAAATCAGAATATACTCTGATAAACGATTGACTTGAATTAGAAACAATAATTAAAAAAAAACTTTGTTTTATTATGTTCACGTTTCTTGTGTTATGTTGTACTAAAAGCTCACATGAGAATTATTTTCTGTACTAATAAATACTATTTTGGTTATTTAAGTATAAATGTTATATGAATAAGTGGGAATTTAACAGCAAAGCAGGAAGTTTAGAAAGACCCAGGGATTTATGCGCTATTAATTGAATTGTAAATTTGTTGCTTCGTGAAGAATCAGTTATGATTGAAATATTTTCGCATTTATTCATATAAGAACAAAAATAATAAAATATCTATTGAAACCAAAAGTAAATTGACTGACTAGTGTCATCTTGTTTAAGAGTATATATATATAAAAAAAATTAAAGAAATAAAGTACAATTTGTGTTGTATACGAGCAAATTAAGGTAATAGCGTTCCTTTGGTATGCCGGCAAGCAAAGGTATTACCGTTTCTTTAGTATACCTACAAACAAAGGTAATAACGTGCCTTTGATATACCTACAAACAAAAGTAATACCGTTACCTTAGAATACCGGCAAACAAAGGTTAATACCGTTCCTTTATTATTCCGGTAAACAAAGGTAAAGTAAGTGAGAACTGAACATTCAGTTTAAAACGAACAATCCAAGGACAATGACAACGTCGCAAAAAACTAAGAAACAAAGACACAACATGAGCACGGCACAGAGAAGAAAATGTTGACCCACACATATACAAAAATGAACAAAACGGACCCAATAAAAAAAACATGGAGAGATCAGGTGCACCGGTAGAGTAATCATCTCCTGCTTCTAATAAGATACCCGCCGTGTTGAACATGTCAACTCCGACAGTAAAGTCAAACAGTAAAACAGTTCCTTTAGTACACCGGCAAACGAAGTTGATTGCGTGCCTTTAATCTTTAATAAACCGGCAAACAAAGGTAAAGCGTTCCTTTAGTACACCGACAAACAAAGGTAATTATGTGCCTTTAGTTTACCGGAGAATGTAAGTAATATACCTGCAAACAAAGGCAATAAATTGCCTTTGGTATACCGGCAAACAAATGTAATAACATTCTTTTAGTAAATCGACAAACAAATGTAACAATGTTCCTTTTAATAGTATACTTGTAAACAAAGGTAATAACCTTCCATAGGTATACCACAAACAAAAGGTTATAACGACATACAAAGCTAATAGAGTGCAAATCGCATCATCCAAAGAATTCAATATCCCCAAACGAGCCGAAGACCCAAGGATGATATTTGTTTAGGTTTTAAAATTTACATTATTAACTTATTTGTTTTCTATTTTTCCATAATTCTTTTCGCGTTATGTTGATTTCAATGTAAAGAACAACAAATTACTTATTGCTCAATTACGTTCCAAGAACAATTACGTCACATTCCTTTATTTTGCGATTACTTTTTCAACTGCAACTTCTCTATCAATATGTTCCTGCCATTTTTATTAATCGCTTACTATTTGTCACCATGACTGACATCAAAAATGAAGTTAACGTCTGCTTCTTTGTGATGTGGATGACATCTAAGGTATTCCGATTTATGACACCAATTTCCCTAATGGTGCATTACATAGTATGAACTGAACTCCAAAGTATGAACAATGTGAGAAACATAGTTTCTTATCGACAGACCGGGTTTATTGCTTAAGAAACTAGGTTTCCTCACATGATTGGGACCGTCGAAGGTATACAATACGGAATTTGCCATGAGAAACGGGTCATGCAATCCTAGTATATTAGTATAGTTTATAAAAATATTTGTTTGCGAATTCAGTAAATAAGCATGAAATCATTAAGCTCCTCTCCTTTTCTGAGACAGATTTCAGTAATGGGGGATTTTATTAGCTAGTTCAAATTTTGTTTTTTAAAAGTGGAAAAAGTAACCTGACAGTATTCCACATATTTTCATAGCGCGTTTTAAGGGGGTGTCAAAGCGATGAATTTAGTGTGGAATTGATATATCCGTTTTCAAGTCATGGAAATGGCTGAAAATGCAGCATGGCACTTTAACACATGACATTGAGATTTTCATTTGTTCTCCTACGTCGATATGGTGAAGTAAGGTCACTCCAGATGTGCATGTTAACTATCATATGTTGGTCGTTGGCTTGTCCTTGTCTTCTTATAAAATTTTAGTTTCTTGATATTTGGGTTATTGGATGTGGTTTGTTTCCATTGATTTATCCACTTTTTTACCCTTTTTGGGCCATTTAGGGCTTGCTATATGGTGTGAGGTTCCTCACTGTGTTGAAGACCGTACGGTGACCCCTAGATGCTTTGTTTTGGGTCGTTTTAACCTGGATATGGGTTGTTGTTTCCTTGACATTTACCCCATTTCCTTTCTTTTTCATATATACCGACTTGATTGTTCAATAACCTTAAATTGTTGACGTTGCAAAAAATGTTTATTAATGATCTCGTTTGATCAATTGGTACATAAAATGAAGTTTGATGATAAAAAGAAGATACGAAAGAAAAAAAAATGTGACCAAAAAAGGTTTATCAACGTATCTTTTGCCAAATCATAACGTAGGCTGGAACACTAACACACTGGTATTTAGATCTAACGAATTTTGTATTTCATGCTTGCAACGCGTTCATTTACTGTTGGTGTCAGGTTTCATTCTATTAGACTTTTGTGGTTAACAAAGTCTATTCAGCATCTATATGGGACTTCTGTGGTTAGATATAACCTAAGCTGTTCACTTTCCTTGTTTGATAATAAAAGCCATTGTAATATAATAATTGATAAAACTTTTCAAATTTGCTTTGTTATTTTTAGTAATCTATACAATTAGAAAGAAATTTTATGTATTTTGAAAAGATGCGTTATATGCTGATAAAATTCCTTGTGTGTTTGTAGACAAAAGCAACCCAATTAAAGCTATAAATTGTGTATTCTATCTTAAAAGTAGTTCATTGTGTCACACTTCATAAAATATCACTATTTTCTTTTGTTCGCTATTACAAATATAACAGGAAGCTGAGTATTTATTATTATGTAAAAAATACCCAAGTGGAATAATAAACAGTTAATTTTGTTATGCTGTACACGTGTTCAAAGGAATAAAATCAGAACATTATCTTTATGACATTTTTCTCCGTAGATAATGCAAAGTGAACCATCAACATATGTTGAGCCAGAACGTATAAAGTGGTTTTGCATCCCCTTTCCGCAGAACAAAAGAACAGAATTTCGTTCAAATGACAAAAAACCTATGAAAAAGGGGGATAACATGAAACATCTACAAAGGCTGAAAATTACAATTACAAGCTACAATTCGCCAGGGAATAACACATGAAAAACACAAATAAGACAAAAGACAAACGTAAACAAGCCAGCCGGACTTGGTTCCGGCACTAGCAAAAGCCAGCGGTAGGGTTAAACCAGTTTATGGGTACCAGAACCTCCCCTTCATCTGTCCCGTTTTCCTAAAGTAAATTAAACATACGAATAAAACCCAATACAGGTAAACTACTAACTCCTTGACAACAATCTGGGAAGGAGAGAAAAAGACATTACGTAATTTTGAAAGATGGGTTAAGGGATCCTTTGGGTTAGGGTTACATACTACCAAATATACTAGCAAATATACTAGCAAATAACCTGGTCATACTACTGAAAAGATATACAACATACGATAGCAATGAGAACAGGCGATTGTTCATCTTTACCTTGTGAGTCAGATGAACCACACATTTTTTACGAATAGATCAATGGTGTATGTTTGGTAATTCAAAAACTTAAAAAACAAAACAAAAAAAACAAAAAAGAAAAACAAAACAAAAAACTACAATTCTTATGAGTACATGATAAATCCTCAATACTAAGCTTATAACTTGAAAAACGTCATTATATAGACTGATTGATAAAAGAACTTACAATTAATAGCACGAGAGACAATATAATACTTTATGCCGTCACCAAGACATCATTGAAAGATATGACTTGTCTGTGTTCCAGGTGAAAACGAACATTTTCAGCTAGATTTCAGTTCATCAACCATGCATTGACTCACTGATAGTGTGACGGGTGCCGCTTTGGAACAGGACATGCTTACCCTTCCGGAGCACCTGATGTCACTCCC
Organism: Modiolus philippinarum; assembly: GCA_002080025.1. NCBI lineage: Eukaryota > Metazoa > Mollusca > Bivalvia > Mytilida > Modiolidae > Modiolus > Modiolus philippinarum. The sequence goes on along the minus strand of MJUU01014877.1, from coordinate 33,684 downwards.
GGTTTTCATGGGCCTTTGTTTTGAATGTCGTCTCATGTCCATGTTTTGTCTTTGTTTTTGTGTGTTCCTGTTTTTGTCATGTCTATGGGCTATGTCTATTTTTGTAATTTTAAAGGACTCAAACTATATTTTAAAAAAATTTCTAAATGCTAGACTTTAAACTGCAAAGCAATATTTTGAATGCCAAAAACGAAATTGCATGCCTATTAAGTAAACACTGTATAGATTAATCTTAACTGCGAAAAACCTTAAACGGCGAGTTTTTACTGAAAGACGAATGTGTTTAGAATGCAGAGCTCTGTGGTCGTTTGTTTAAAATGAAGAATTAAGAAAAGTCTTTTTGGGTCCTTGATACAGTTGCATAGTTACTTCTACATGTAAAATTTACTATCGTAATCCTGTGTACCCTTCAGTTAACATTTTTGTAGCGTACAACTCAGGTGATTTCCCTCCTATTATTGAAGAGAGCGGATATTCGGATCGAAAATAGAATTTTCTACCATATGTCAAATTCAACGTTCAGTACTTGGAACAAAGCAAATGAAATAAAAATAATATTTTATTATTCCATTTGGCTTTTAATCGTTGTTCCTTGTATAAAATAAACATCGTGTCATTTATAAATAATGTTAAATATTAATATTCCAGTCTTTTTCTTTCACTGGTTCAATGAAGTTTTGATATAATCAATAATGTTAGACCAATAGTTACTTTGTGGGAATAACTGACGCGTGAGTTCACAGCATAAAAGATGAAAATTTTGCAAAAAATATTTCCATAGCAAGCAGGATCTTCATGCATATAAATAAAAGCAATATTTTCAACTACGGCATAATACATCTGACTGGACAATGAATTACTTTAGGTTTGCATGTAAGTTTAAACATGAAAAAAGGTTTCTTGCATAATATAAAGATGGTTTTATTACACCAGAAAGAACAATTTTTTTATAATGTTTCATTTCTATCGTATATTGGTGAGACAATAGTTACAAAGGACAAATGTCAACCCTGTATTGATGTAAAAAATTTAACCAGCACAATTCTTGTTTTTTTTTAAATTCTGAAAATCAGAAAATCATAAATCAACAATAATTCAGACGTATCGAAAAACTGCCTGACAAAAGGCATATCAGGCAAATCTTCAGTCGATCTGGAAAATATTTTAGAAAACAGGACTGTATGTCCGGTAAAATATTGACATCTGCTATCTTTTCCCAAACAGAATGTGCTGTAAAAACTTCGGTCTGGTCCTTTTTTCCACTTTGTCTGACCGAATATCCTGCAAAACTTCTAGACTTTTCGAAATTACTTATCAAAAATATAAAACTTAAATTTAGAGTTATTGAAAACAACGGCAGTAGAATACCGAAGGAACAAAGCACAAGATTACACAAATCAAAGTCCAGAGACAAGGCAAAAGCAAGAACACCAAAAGACGGAAGACCAAAGACACCACATGCCTACAAAACACTCGAACGTTACATATACAACACAAAAAACTAAAGCACTAACAGTGTGAACTCTCAATAAACAAGAGTGACATCAGGTGCCCCGGAAGGGTAAGCATGTCCTGCTCTGCACACAGCACCCGTCACCCGTCACTGAAATAATGTATTTAGCTACATTTACAATTTATAAAAAAAACAAGATTCAGTTAGCTCATCTGCATATTATGATATTTTTTATTTTTAATAGCACATACCAAAGTTGTGGAAATTGCCATATACTAAACTCCAATTAACTGCTCTTTTAGTGTTTTGCTGTTTTATTACCATGGTTGATTTTTTAGTCCCCGGAGGTTCAGTTTTCCAGTACTTCAGTGCGGATCTGAAAATGGGTTGTTACAAAAATTACCATATCAAAATATTAAAAGACAGAAAACTAAGGAGAAACTAGGGAGAATCTCGTGGAAAGCTTTGTCCTTAGCTGATATAACACATTTTTTTTAGGTAATCCGAGTTCTGATAACTATAATGATCTTTAAAATGTTTTGATTTTTATATGTACCGGCAATTAACGCTTACATTTGCCAAACATACTCAAAGTTAAGTATAATGCATTTCTTAACTTTCGATATTGTCTATTTTTTTGTGCAATGCTAGGTTACTAACACATCTCTACGAGCTAAGAGTAACAATTTTCTGAAGAGGATGAGTGTCGAATCGTAACACTTTGCTCTCCAAAGTGAAATTTACAATGGCACTAAAAATAAAACGGTTTGTGTTTCAATATATTTCTCAATTACGGCAGTCTTCTTTATGTATTTTATGTAATGTCTATTTAGACATTATCCCAAAGACTGACCGTTTAAGACTCAGTGAATCGCAATGTGTAAAAATATAGTTTTCTCAACTTCTGTTAAAGACAAATCGGTAGAAAACAGCTGAACTTTTGCATGAGTTTTTGGCTTTTTTCTTTAATATCTGGATTTTATATTTGTCACATTTGGAGGCACTGTTTATCAATGGCAAGTTGGTGTACAAATGGGCGCGAATTGTGATCCCCTATTCGCAGACTTGTTTAGACAAAACAGCTGAACGTCCCCGGAAAAATTGTCGAACGCAATGGTCATGACTAGGTACAGGTCTTTCAAAAGAAATGGTGGTTTGAACCGGTTTTATGGCGTTCAAAACCTCCCCTTCCATTGCGATAGTGTCCGGTAGCAACTCTACAGCAATTGCTATTAAAAGCTCGTTGATAGTTAAAAGAAATGATCATTCAAGCATTAAGAAAAAAATTTTGAATCAGATTTGGGGTCGAAACTTAAAATTTTTCCACAAGGGACTGAAATCTTTGAAGAACTTTTTTAATGAAGGTATGAGACGGATTTTTTTAAGCCTTGATTAATAAGGCGGTCATGGAGATCACTATGTCTAATGAGAAATAAAATATAATATAAAAAGAATACTTTTTCATCCCTTTAACGTGTAATAATAAAGGTACGATTAATTCACATCATCTTCCCTTTTTATGCTATCATTTACTACGATAATGTTGTATCAAATGATATAAAACACTTCCCTGTATATCTCTGAATTTGAAATAATGTATTGTAATTGATTAATTAATACAGGAAATGAATCTTTTACACTGATAATTAAATACTTTCATATTGAACACTTCTTTTAGTTCCCTAATGATGTTTTACTGCACAAAAAGAGCTATGGATGTACATGTACTATTTTTTTGTATTATTATTATTTTATAGTTTGTGCCAATAAAATATTATTATTAAATAGTTATGTAATAAATAACTAAATACCGAAGTTACTGTGAATTTACTTTCTGCATATGCGCATTTCGACAATTAATGTCTCATCAGTGCAGATTAAATCTAAACATTTGGAAGACCAGAAACTCGAAGATGTTTAAAAATATGATTAAAATTGGCTATGCAATACAAAATCTTTAGAGCAAATATAGATAGGTTTACTGGACAAATGCAGCCAAGCAGGCACAATATGGATTTACTGGCTCAATATGGATTTACTGGCCACAATACGGGTTTACTAGGCCAATACGCCCAGGCCCAATACGAACTTCCGGTTCATTAAATCTTCAACAAAATGGCGGCAATCATCATAATTCCATGTGAATAATCTGCTAGACTGCTACAATGTAAATCAATCGTAAATTTTTTATAACGATTTATTACGATTTATTTTAAAACGGAAATTCAGTTCCATTTCCGGGATCCGATCCTGTTTTTCTACATTCAATAGGACATTGACATTCTGAAAATACTTTGATAGTTCAGTGATTTTTAATATGAAACATCATAGTATTAAAACATGTCAACAATCAGATTTCAACACAAAATGCTACGAAGATCAGAAAAGTAAATCTTTTTCAGGTAACCACCACTCGCTGAATTGAAAATTGAGTCATTTCACATTTTGCGCGGCTGACGCCCAGTGACGGACATCTCAAATGTTTATCCATGTCGTCATATATGAAAAACGCAGTTACAAGTCAAATTTACAAATGTTGGGCTGTTCCACATAGGAGAAATACATGAAAATAAACGTAGACATAAAAATTGACTGACAAGTCCTTCTCCCATTTTTTGCCATTGAATCGATCTATAGTTTTACATTTATAACTATTTAATAAAGGCGTCATAGAATGTTATTTTTCACATTGGTCCAGTATTATGTCCTCGGACAGTCGTATTGGGCCTCGGACAGCCGTATTGGGCCTCGGCATTGCCTCGGCCCAATACGGCTGTCCTCGGCCCAATACGACCGTCCTTGGACATAATACAGGACCAATATGAAAAATCCCATTCTATAACCCTATATTATTATTATTATTATATCTACCATTCAAAATAATATTTCTTATTTTCGTCCTATTGTGTTTTTGCTACAATAGAATTGTTTTTTTCTCAGTAAATTAACAATACAAGGATATGAAGTAAATGCACGTAAGACAAAGTCTCTACAAATACATGATTAAACCAAGCTATGGAATTACACTTTTATTGTTGTTCACCATGAGGCCTTCAACAATTAGCTATGCATCATTCCTCAAAGAAAGTTCAAGACGACCCTAGCAACCTTCTCGCAGAACCCTTTGTCTTTGACTTTACGGTCTTCCAAACGTTTAGATTTTATCTGCACTGAAGAGACATAATTTGTCGAAATGCGCATATACAGAATCAAAATTCACAGTAACTTCGGTATTTAGTTATTTGTTTATTGATAAGGGGTTGTCAACAAACATAAAATTGGTGATCTTACAACTGCTATCATCCGTTGCCCGACAAGAAGACTCATAAAAGACAATTACAACATATAAACAACAACAGGACACTCATCAATTGCGAGAACACTTGGCATAAAAAATATTAAGAGATGTGGGCAACATTAATACAATGGTCAGAATAAAATTTTGAAATTCCAAAAAAAAAAAAATAAATAAATAAAAAATAAAATAAAATGCCAAAATTTGAAAGCATATATATGATAGTGTATCCATATGAGATATCATCTCAAAGCTTTTTTCTGTTATATATGGCGATATTTTGTCTGTATTACGAAATGCTTCATGTTTTATGCATTTGTTATGTATTACATCTTTGATTAGACTATGTAAACAAATGAAACTAAAGATATGCGGAAACACAAATGATGCTATGAACAGATGAACATGACTGATACTTCATAGCACTCATTCAAACTAACCTTCATTAACTCACAATGTCTTTTAAAATGTCTGTACCAAGTCAGGATCCTTGTGGTCTACAATTTTACCGGTGGTTTCCACCCGCTTTGTCTTTTGCCTCTTTGACTTTGGCTCTTGACAATTCTATTTGGTCATTTTTTTTATTTTCATATTTACATCAAATTGGATCATAACTTAATTATATAATTTAAATTATATTTTCAAATAAGGTAATAACACAATTACCGAGCGAAATTGTCAGAAGCCGAAACTCAAAGGACAAAAGACAAAATAGGTGAAACCTAAGGGATAAATTCTACTAAACTACAATGGACCTGACCTGAATGGTACTCTAATTTCAAAAGAAATTTTGGGTTAAATCGGTTTTATGGCTCGCCACCCCCCCCCTTCAATTGCAGTATTGTCTGGTAGTAACCCAACAGTATATAGTTATTGACTGGGTCCTCAAACAACAGCTGTTTTGTTTGACCCGAAGACTGATCTGTTGCGAGATGCCGGAGGCTGAGTGCAACAGTTTAGTCAGAGGGACAAACTAAACAGCTGTTGTTTGAGGAGCCAGTCTATAACTGTTTTGTTATACCTTTTATTTAATGTGTTTTTGTCTTAAATATATGTTTTATTGGCATATCCAACGTACTAAATTTTTTGGAATTGCAAACATTAACTTTTGTTTGATACGCCCCATTTCATCCTAATACAGTTCACGTCGCCATTTTGGTGTTCCAGACTACAGATCATGTGATACGTGAAGTTAATTAACCAATCAAAATAAGGCAAGCGGTCAACAGTTCGGCAGCGGTCAACAGACTTGAAACTGTTGACCATCAACAGGTCGTTTTTCGTTTGAGAAAATAAAACAGTCAAATTTTCTATTTTTATTTCCAAAGCATTTATATAAGGAAAATATTATAAGGTATAACAACAATTGCTATGGAAAGGAAAAAGACAATAAAACAATTGGTCACCCCACTAAATGGAAAGATATTTTTGTTGAAAATGTAAATGTGGCCTACACTAATTAATGATGCAGCATACGATCTGTTAACCTACAGAAATCTGAAGTTCAATTTACATTCCTTTTTTCAAAGTATATATCTTACTATAAGGAACTTTTTTTTTTCAGATATGATTTTACTGTTTTTACAGAGGACGTTGCAAACTCATGTTTGTGGAGGAACAGGTTCACTCGAAGTTCCCCAAAACATGGTTGCAGTAGGAAATCATGGAACTGTCAATCATCAAAATCTGACGACTACGTTAATAAAATGTCATATAAAAGCTAGTAAGATGGTCAAACAAACTTCTAAACTGCTCGATACATATCATACGGTAAGTTTCATGGTGGTTCGTGTGAAGACTTAACCATTACTTTTTAACCCCAAATATCACCACAGTTACACCCTTAAGGATAAATTTATGCAAATCTGTTCCCTAAAATATTAGAAACGCCATAAAAATGACGTTTACTCACAAATGTTATATAACAGGATCCACACACATCAAGATTGACAACGTGGGAGTTGACAACGATTGGATTCAAGCGTAGAACAGATCATACTTGTCCTTTGAAAAGCTCGTGAAGATAAATGGGGTCTTTTCATGCGACAAGTTCTTTTTTTTGAAATAGGCCATTCTTGACCTTTTATATTTTTGTTTCAAAATTCCATTGTCAAAATAAAAAAATACAATAAAGTTCTAGAGTCTGGCAACCATGGTAACATAACGTTAATAACAAAATATCGAAGGTTTTCAAATTAAAATTCTCAAGCCATTGCGATAAACTTATGTATCTCCAGTGCGTATCAAATAAGAACTTTTGGAAGACTATAAACCAAAAAAGGTGATAGACAAACAAATCAAATAAATAGTCAAAATCAGCTATGGACAGAGATATAAACGAGGGAGATTCTCCTTAGTTTTTAGCAAAAATTCCTAAAATTAGATGTTGCAAGTTCCCAAATAATTTTTTTTCTTCCAGGAAGGAATTTCAAGAGAATTCATCAGATCGAGAAGCAACACAACAAGGAATTCCTGCATGGATGTAACAGAAAATCAAAACTCACACCAAACTACACTGTCCGTAGGTTGTTTTTATATTAAATGGAAAGTAAAAAAAAAACAAAAACAAAAACAAAACCTGCTGTTACTTTTAAAGTTTTCCTGGTCGATGTTAACAAAAGCAATATTTTTGTTTTTTATGAAGTAAAAAGGTCTGATTTAAAGATAAATTTAAATGCGTTTTTACTACTATAAACCTTTTGTGAGTAAAAATTCTATGCTGACAGTAAAGAAATTGTACACATAGAAGGGAGAAAAAATACCTTCACCAGTCTGTGAGTATTAAGAAGGCACTTTAGTATTTTTTTCAGAATGGATCATGACACTGTCCCAAGCAAATTTCTTTCATGCAATTTACGTTTTCCAACTTTTACAATATACTTTTGCTTTGTTATCAAAAGATTCATTATTTTAAAATCATATTCTTATAGGTTAGTGTTCTTCAAAGTCCACACAAAAAGACGATAGAAGACTATCACAACATTTAAACAACTACAGGGCACACATCGCGGCAATTGTAAGAATGCTTTGCATAATAAAATCATGAGATGTGGGCACAATAAACAGGTAGTCAGAATAACAATTTTAGATTACGAAAAATAAAAAAGGCCAAAATGTGAAAGTGTGATAGCGTATCCATATGAGAGATTATATCAAGAACAAGTACACTATAAGTGAAATGAATATAGAGCATACATCTCTCTCACGGGGAATCGTTTTACAGACTCCACACTGCAGGAGAGACAAACTCCAGTCTAAAATTAACAATGAAGGGATATGGAGTAAATGCAAATGAGACAAAGTTTCTACGAATACATGGTAATAATAAGCAAGGGAACAACGCTTTTATTGTTGTTCTTCATCTTGAAGTCACCATGAGGCCTTCAACAATGAGCTTTACTCATATCTTAAATGTCGGAATATGTTCTTAAAGTCTTTTAACGTTTTTGATTACATTTTATATGACCTTTTGGTTATAGTTTTTAATTATATAAGACAACAAACATGACCTTTCCATTATACTTTATTCTAGATTCACCAAAAGTTAACGAAGTTCTATAACATACTCCATCGAATTGTGTCAGTGTTGTATAGAATGATGCAGAATGATTCAGGATTGCATGCACGGACCACTTGGAGAGGAATCATTGGGCAATTGAAACTGTCAGCTTCAAACTTAATGTGTGAGGTGTATTATGGAATCGGGTTGACTGGCAATGTTGTGCCAAATAGGTCTATGCATTCACCTGCCAATCTATGCCCAGTAGACACTATGTACGAACGGCATATTCGAGATGCTATTCTGATCTACAGAATTGATAAGTCTGTTTCCATGTTAAACATGGAGTTCGGAGAAATGTTATTACAAAGCGTTGATCGTCAGTGATACATTGACATTCATATAAAAGGAAATATTTATTTCCATTGCAGTTTACTTCATATTGAATAAAAAAAAAATCTTTAACTGCTACATTTTTTCATTTTCTTAGGCAATGTAATAAGAAGTATGATTTACAATTATTCTTTTTTCGTATGAAGCCAGGTTCATACAAGGGCAAGTAATATAAGGATAACCTTCATCTTATATACCCAAATTAAAGGAACCACTGATACACCATCATCAGCATCATACCTTGACCTTCACATCTACTTTGTCAACTCTGGATGACCGAAAAGAAAACTTTAGAACAAGCGTCATGATTTCGACTTTCCAATTATGAACTTTTCCTTTTTTAGCAGTAATATTCCCACATCTCCGGCATATGGCGATTATATTTCAGATATTCCTTCGCTGTTTCATACCTGTAGTTTGTAAAGCGATTTTGTCAACAGAGCGCAATTACTGTCTCAATAATTTATCAGTATACATCAAGGGTATATTCAGTTACCGTTGAAATTGCAACTATATAAGTTTTAAGGTCGTCACAATGATTTGAAAGACCGTTACAATATTTCTATTTCACAGATGACTATAGATACCAGGACAAAACCGGGCTTTTCAATGGCAGTTTGACGGGTGCCACGCGTGGAGGAAAACATGCAAATTAAATCAAAATATTTGGAATACCATATACAACACAAAAAGTAAAAGCTGAAAGGGAACAAATAATCAATAGAATGTTTACGGAAAGCCAAAATGAAAAAAAGGCAAAGTAAAAACGCCATAAAAACTAAGTACCATACAAACCGGAATTATCACAAAGAACGTGGTACAATCAGTTAATGATTCGTAATATGCAGAAAATAAAAAATTACAGTAACTTCGGTATTTTGTTATTTATTACCACTGGGCCGATACCTCTGCTGGTGGACTGTTAGTCCCCGAGGGTATTCAACAACCCAGTAGTCAGTATTTCGGTGCTGACCCGAAAACCGACTTAATTGAAACTTGCAATATCTAAGGAATATCTCCCTCATGCATAGCTCTGTCCTTAGCTGAATTTTGGCTTTTCTAATTAGATCCTTTTGGTTATTTGTTCTCTATCAGCTTTTACAATTTTTTTCGGTTAATGGACTTCCAAATGTTTTGGTTTGATCTGCACTGATGAGACATAAGTTGTCGAAATGCGCATATGCAGAAAAT
>MJUU01014875.1:102622-112628 GCA_002080025.1 Modiolus philippinarum | reverse complement strand
AACAATGTATCGTCCAGTATATTACAGTTTGTAAATGACTGTAACACTAACTGAACTTTTAATTTTTAGAAAGGTTCTTATGACAATGTTTGTTTCAGACAAATATCCCCTTGTTTATGCCGTTTTTTTTTGCAACAAGAATTAATACAACTGAAAATTCTAAAACCAAAACATACTGAAAAGCTACAGAACTACAAAGTAAATTGAAAAAAAAAATGAGAATACAAAAAAAATCCAAATGTCCTTAAAAAGGGTTGAGCTAAAATTTGGTAAGAATATTTTTGGGATTATGCCTTTCCAGATATTTGGGTTTAATGATGCTGTTGAGAGTTAACTCTTTCAAACATGTGTATACAGCATAACAAAATTTAACTTCTATTATGTAACTTTGGCATTTATTGCATTTCGAAACTCATATATCTAAAATATTTTCTCGGCAGCACCAAAGTACTTTGCCATATGTCATGGTAACAATTGTTTTATCACAAAAATGAACACTTACGGTTGACCATGTACCCCTGTAAGATGATGTCGCGTGCATTGATCTTACACGGGTCATCGTACACTGTAAACCACAATTTACGGATGAAAATGGTATCTCAACTTGAAACCTTGCCCATTAGACTTGTTCGTGACCAAGATATATTGGATGATGCGTGCAGAATAGCCGACGCATACTCCGTCAATACATTCTCAAGCATTAAAGAGTTCATTTAATCATTGCAAATTTGAAGGAATTGTGTATTGTAACGTATTTATGGTGGAGAAATGTCAGTGTATCACGGTCCCTTGTACTTCAAATTGATTTTTTAAAATCATTTTATATTGACCTAGAATTAGTTTTATGAGGGATTATCATCTGCAATGAATATCGTTCCCAATGGAGATGTCTTTGATATACAACATTATATTGTCACTTCAAACTGCGTTATCATGCATATTATTGGTAAATTGAACGAAAATATCCCCAACAAAAACAATTGATGCATATAGCATATATATATGATGGTGCACTGGACCTCAGCAGTATTCTTGAATTTCAGAATGGGACCAAAACATTACGTATTCCATTTGAATTCTCAAAGTAGATCTTGTTCAATATATTAACACGTCTGGGTGTTTTATTCCGTAAAAAACTCATATAAAATATAGAATATGGAGTTAATGGATATGAACTGCACTTCATTTGTGCAAGGTGAAAAATTGTAGAGCAACAATCCTTTTATTGTTGTTCTTTATCATGACAATTTAATATAATTTCTTCACCATTAAATATTGCGAAAATATTTTATACCAATCATTCAAGAGAGTACAAAGTATTACTATGAATACGTTGTTAAATATTCCACGTTACTATGGCCATCGTTGATGTTGCTAATGTATGCAGTTAATGACATTTATTTGCAAAGCACTATCCTCTTTTATCAACATTCAATCATAACTAACTTAACACACTGTCACTGAATGTCATGGGGCTCATATACCTGCTAAAGGACTGATAACAATGTTTTAATTTGCTATATATGGAGGTTAAGAAGCTGAACATGTATTGCTCACCTGACTTTATGTTTCTTAATAATGCCAAAGCACAAATGGTAACATTAATAACCCATATCTGCTTTTAGTGCTACAAAGTCAGATAAAAAAGACTCAACAAATTCATTTCATGGTTCCAGATTAGATAAGTGTAAAAGCTTACAAGGAACAAATTACCAATATGATTTCACGAAAAAAGCCAAAACTAGTAAGGAAAATTACGAACTGAATAAAGGCTTGTTGAGGTTTAGAACAAGATAAAGTTAAAAGATTGATGATAAATCTAGAAAATGTCAATAAATAAGTCGCAAGTTATGAGACCGTTTCACTTAATTTGTCACCCCATGCATGATAGCGATTTCAGAATTAGAAGGGTCTGTCAAACTTCTGATTCATATTAATGTAGATAAGATACTGACAATGGCCATAAATTACAATCACATTTCACGAATCACTTACAATGGCTAAAAATTACAATCATATTCTACAATATACCTGGGAACTGAGCAAGTATAACAATGAAAAGACAAAAGACAAACGTATACAACAATATGTATGGACAAATAGTTTTCTTGACAGTAATACGCATCTGTTTACTCCAGAAGCAGAAGTGGACCGAATGTTACTACTATGGAATAAGAAATCCACGACGGGAAAATCACACGGTCCGAAGTGCGACGTAAGAATTTCTTTATTTAGGTCTATGGCATTCAATTAATATAGATGCAATAACAAGCACATTTGCGTATCACTGTCTCAATAAAAATTAGTCATATGTTCTAGTCTTAAGTCATTTTAACAAATTTAAAAATGTAGAAAACTTTAAACGTCAGTAAATTTCAGTAGCGCAATATATATATTAGATCTAAGCATTCACTGATTGAAGGAACATCATCAATATACTTATAAACTTAAAAAGAATTACTGAGATAAGCCTTTTTTAGTCCTTAGAAGGTTTTGTATGAATTCAACATGCATCTGATTTCTACGTAAATTGGTGATAACAACTGAATAATTAATTTGCTCTCTAATAATGCAACCATTAGATTATCATACTTAAAAAAACAACTATGGCAATTTCTGGATTACTAGACATGCTAGTCCTGATATCAATGTAAACAGCTTTTGTATATATTCTTCCTATGCCAAATGGACCGACAACCAAGGTCTAAGTTGTTTAAACGTAACAAGAGGAGCATAACATTTTATTCCTCTACGTTCACAACATGAATATTTTATAAAAGAATATAGAGTAAATGAACATGAGACAATAAACCATATGAGCTGTATGGCCATTTCGGAAATTCATTCCTCTGAACTCTGAATGCAGTGAATTTCATGAGTTAGAAGCTTCTATTATTCATGCAAAACTTATACATTTGTATATGGATGCACTATTATATTTTAGAATTATGGCATTTTTATTTTTATTATATCAAATTGTTATTCTGACCACTTGTTTATTATGTCCACATCTCTTAAATTCATCATGCAAAGGTTTCCTACTTTTGACTCGATGAGTGCCCTGTCATTGTGTAAATAAGAATATACCGAAATTACTACTTCTGAGTGTTGTGATTGTCATCCGTTGGCCTTTTTGTCGAGTAACGGATGACAGCGATTGTAAGAACGCTTTCCCAGCTCATTTTATGCTTGTTGACAACCCCTCTAAATATGGATGATAATAATCATGGCTGTAGCGCTGCTCGACAATTAGCGATGAATGCGGCTCAAACCGGTGCTTAGGGTCGTCCAGAACTTACAATGGGGTATGAGCAAACCTCATTGTGGAAGGCCTCATGGTGACTTTAAGATGATCAACAATTAAGTCGTTGTTCAATTGTTTTGATTTACCATGTATTTATAGAGACCTTGTTTCATGTGCATTCACTCCATATCCCTTCATTGCTTATAAAACAGGAAAAATGACTACACCGACTGCATAATAAAATGAAGTTTATTCACAGAAGTACTCATGAACTTATAATGTTAAATATACCGCTTTATAATCTATAGAAATATCTATAGAAATAATTTCGTAAGTAAACAAACTCATACGTGATTGATGACGAGTCTGACTTCGATTCACAATAACTTTAAGGAGGAAAATCGGAAAATAGAAGAAGTTAGTACATTTGAAGGAATATTCAATTTCCTTCATTTATTTTCATTTTCATTTTCATTATTTTGATATTCATTTATTTTCTTCTTAAGATATTTTATGCATTAAAGTCATAATACCAGAAAAATGAGATAGTAAATGCAAGAAAACTACAATATCGATCAAATGATTAGAAAACAAAAAACGAAGTTGCTTTGATTTTTGTTTTCTGCATATTACCATTCCAATAACTTATTTATCTTCAGTGGTTATCAAATGAAACAATTTGGAAAACTTTTTTTTCAATTTGCTTCAAAAAGGTTGAAATTGTCTAACTGACACAAGGAATGTCAAAATATTTCAATATATGCATTATACATTGTAATAAAACATGCATAGTTCTGTGCTTCATTCTTTGTTTGTTTTCTTTCTTCTTCTTTTCCTTCCTTTGTTTGGATGTTGTTTTTTTTCGTCCAATGTTCCAGACTTTATACTTTTCCTTCTTACAGCAATATTTAAGGGAATGTTTTAAAAAGAGATAGAAACATTGCAGTGCCTCCTTTTGTAACATGAAGACGTGTCAGATCAGTAATTATAATTCGATTGTCAATAAGTAAATCACATTAAGACCACGCCTGTATAATTAGTTTGGTTTTGAAATTAGGCTCTATCAAAACAAATTCAAAACAATTTTTAAAAAGTCGGATTCAACAAGGTGCCGGTAAAAACGTGTGATAAATTGTTGCAACACAAACCTAGGACTAATATATTAGTCCTAGGTTAAACCGGCCATTTAAACGAAACATTGTATCTTTATGTTTCTCAAAATTTAAAAACAATAAATGATTAAAGATACCATGATGATATAATTTCTTGGTAGTGGTAGTTTGTTGAGCATTTTTCACAAAGCATCGTCCAATAGATTTTCGTTTGTCAATCACTGAACCTCTGATTTTGAGAAAGGTGAATGATGTTTGATTTCTTCAGACAAGTATTCCGTTATAGATGCGGTTTTTGGTTATTTCCACTAGAATCAATATCGATGTATTTGGAAATTTTTAAAAACCAAATTACACTGAAAACTCACGATAAATAGAAATAAAATTAAAGTGTCCCTAAAATGTAAAAGGTAGAACAAAAATCAGGGTAAAAATAATTTTTGGATTATGGCTTTCCAGATATTTGTTTTTTAATTACTTGTATGCTTTTTCGGAGAGTTTACTCCTTTAAGCAAGTGTACAGCACATCAAAATTTAACGTCTATAATGTAACTTTGTTATTCATCGTATTTCGAAGCTCTTAAGTTTCTTTTCAGCACCAAAATACTTTGCCATCTTGGTTGTTTATATGCTCTAACCTTAGTCGGCTGATACTGTATACAGGCGAACACTTCATCAACTAAGAAACTATTCCTCCACGAATACGAGAAAGAATGGTTAAAATTAATACTCCGCAAACTCTGTGTTGGCCATCACAATTTGATTGACCGGTTTCTCAACTTGCGAATTTTACTACATTGTTTCATCTGAGCTGTCGGACTTGTTCATGATCAAGATGGGTGATGCTTGCATAGTCAGAGACGCTTATTTCGTTTACACATTTATTTTCACGGGTAAATATGATCATTGCAAGTTTTAGAAGGATTTATGTATAGTAATGATTTATGGGAATGACATGCCAGTGTCGTAGAATTCCTTATGCTTTAAATTGACTTTTTTCAAATTATTTTGTATCGACCTAATTAGTTTTACATTATGATCTGCTAATGAATATCTTTCCCAGTGGAGATGTCTTTGATATAGAGCTTTCTATTGTTACCACAAACTGTGTTACCATCCATGATCATGCGTACTATTGTTAAATTCAGTGAAAATATTCCCCGAAAGAAACAACTATGTATAGCATATATGATAGTGTGTTGCAACTCAACATTTTTCTTCAATTTCAGAATGGTATTAAAATATTACGATTTCCATGTGAATTCTATAGCAAAGTAGACCTTGTTAGATATGCCAACATTTCTTTATGTATTTTATCACATATTTATGCGCAATACATAGACTTTTGCATATGCAATAACTGTTATGTTTGTCCATCCATAACACTGCCCCGGGCAAATAACCGGATTTCATGCCCTGGTGCACACATTTTGATGACGTCATAGTAGTTTGACGTTTATTATATGCCTCATCCCGTATTTACGTTTGACAACGGATTCAAACATAAACTTGACTGATTGGAAAAAAAAACACATGGAAATGCTCATTTATTTCATTAATTTAAAGACAGTATCAAACATAAAAGATGGAAAATAGATTCCTAACGAAAATAGGTTATCACAGAGCAGCAGGCTACACTCTTAAATTTTCGTTTTCTGATACTTGCAAAATATTCCCTTAAGGATGTACCCTTCTGAGGAGCCAAAATTTTAAAGTATTTAACTTTTTTTCAAACCTAGATTTTTGCAATGTTCTTACCCTATAAATTCAATATATAAAGAAAAATTCATAGGTTGCTGTGCATATTATTTTGCTACAGCTGTTTGAAAGTGACAAATTTTAGCACTTTTGCGCATTTTTAGGCATTTTTGCCCATTTTTGACTACTTTCATTGAAAAAAATCTAGCTTAGAGTATTTAACCTTTTCTCATACTTTGTGAAAAGCTGTAAATAGAAGGAATGAACAAATTCAGCCCCCATAAATCAATGTTGGTGTTGATATAAGAAAGTTTTGTCCCATTTTCATGCTTTTTATGGGCAATTTCAGCATTTCCATATTTCACTAAAAATGTAGATTTTCTAAATTTTTTAAACAGCTAATAGCTTAAACTTCATTTGTTTTGTGGTTTTTTGTTGCAAAAATATATGATACTATTTTTTAAAAAAGCAAAAATAAATCATAAGTAGAAAAAAGAAGGGAAACAGGGAATGTGTCAAAGAGACAACGACCCAAAGGGGAGTAATAACAACTCAAAGCCACCATAAGATCTTCAATGAACGGTGAGAAAACCCCACAACCAACGGCAGGTCGGAGTCAGCCCCTGAACAAAGAGCAATCAAGTCCAGCGAAATAAACATCATCCTAGACTCCTATAGACATACAGTAAACTAACTAGAAAAAGGACAAGACACACAAAGGCTTAATAAATTCCTGACTTAGGACAGGCGTAAACCTGCTGCGGCGGGGTTAAACTAGTTTTATTGGATGCAAACCTTCCCCCTACAGCCAATGTGATAAATAAAAAAACAATCGTAACAACAGTAAAATTCAGTTGGCAACAGGACTGAGTCAATTGTGAAAAATGAAACTGAAAGAACTAAATATATGGACAAAAACATGAAATCACAAGAGACTACTAACAGTTAACTGACATGCCAGCTCCAGACCAATCACCAACTGACAAAGTAAGTTATGTACCCTCAGTATACAGCTTCCACCAAGATCCCTTCCTGTGAGGAGTTTAGAATAATGATTTCATGTATATACCGGAATACATAACCCGTGTCCATGCAATACAGATTTTAGAAATTTAGAATGTGTTAAATTGCAAAGACTCTATCAAAAAATCAATGTTAATACCAAAGAAGGCCATACGTAATGACTTGACGACAAAACGGTAAATAACCCTTATGAATTAGACGATTTAAAGGTTTTATAAGTTTGTTAGGCGAGTTTAAGTATTTTTTACTCTTATGTAAAACATTACCGTAAAATAAGGGATGTGAAATATTTTTTTTCTAACCCAACCCCTATTTTGTGCAAATTTTACATGAATCCAACAGCCAATTAGGGCATTAATCTTCAGTTTGAGATTACTCTGAAACTACTTGATAGAAATGAATAATTTTTTGACACAATTTAAAGATTAACATCAATTTTGTTAATTCATTGCTATTGTACATAAAATATAAATAATTTTAAAATTATTTCAAAACGAGATTTCAACGAGACTGAAACATCAGAAGAAAACATCCGTAAAGTGGATTTTGGAGTTTTATTTTTTCTCTTTGATATTGAAAATTAAGATTGCTTTTTTAAAACATGAAAATTATCCTGATCATTTGATGTAATTTGCCATATCGTCCCTGGTATCATTTCCTTCAGAAAATATTTTTGTGATATCGAAATTAAAATACTGTGTTCATTGTTTTTAAAGATGCCATTTAATTGTTTTTTTTTATTATTATTTACGAATTCTACATTTAATATGTGATAATTCTTATATGATTTGCATAATAGGAAATACGCTGATATGATTGGTTGAATTTACTTCCGGTATCAATTTCCGAAGTCGTTTATTTTTCGATAGACGACGTTGACCGAACTACATTTAAGTTCACCTTATAAATTCATACGCCGAGTGAATCAAATAGAACAAAAACGTGTGATTGGCATTATAAAAGTAAGAATTTAATTACTTATCATCAAATTAAAAGAATTATAAGGATTAAACACCGTTTGAAAGGAATTTATAGGAGTATAAACGGGACCAAGTCACTCACAAACATATCATAAAAGTCCTTCGGACTTTTATTTGTTTGTGAGTGAATTGGTCCCGTTTATACTCCAATAAATTCCTTTAAAACGGTGTTTAATCCTATAATAAACAGATTATAACATGTCCTCTTCCATATCGGCCCTGGTATCATCCCTAGACCCATATCGGCCCTCGGCTAGCGCCTCGAGGCCGATATGACAGTCTCGGTATGATACCAGGGCCGATATGGAAAAGGACATGTTATAATCTATATTTATTACACCTGTGAACAGCTCATATAAAATATGGGATACATGGAGTTAATGTTTTTAACAATGCATCACCACCAACATAAGTCTAGGCCTACCGAGCAAACACATCCAACCACAAAGGGACTGTATGAAAGGTTATTCAAAGATTTTTTTTATGACATTCCGATCTATCATGACCGTAATTGGTTGTATTTAGTTATAGGGATTATGTATATTCTGAGTTATAGGGAATCCCCGTCTTATTTTTTCTTGAAAGGAGTTATGTTTATATATCAGTGCAGTTTTAATAGCTTTATAATATTCATGACACCTTAAAAATGAAAAACAAATAGCCTCCTTTGTCCTTTGAAATAACAGTGCGGATGAGGATGTGAAAAGCATGCGTCTGAGTTGCTGTGGTTTTTATTTCTGAGACAATATATGACAAAATGTCTGAACCAACCATTTAAAAATATCTATATCTTTCAACATGCATGTCGTAGTGCGACAATTACAAGTCAAAGTGTTAATTTGCATTTTAATTCCATCTTCGGACAAAAATTGTCAAAAAAGACAAGAACTAATTATTCAACAATTGTGAGTGAAATTAATAGTGTAAATTTACAAACAATAACTGATAAAATATTTATTAAAATTCAGTTAAGTAAATAAATAAATAAAAACTCACTAAATTGTGATTCAACTGAGAACATTATAAAATCCAATATGCCGATTTCACTTTCGAAATGCAATCAACGGCATGTTGCCTCAAAACACTTGACACAACAAGCAGCGTTTCCTATAAAGGTGAGAGAAACTTTCTGATTGAACGACACAGTCGTCATATAATCTAATGAGGAATACGCAGATCACACATTTCAATATAGCATTTTACTTGTGTCGTTGACAGATAATTACATAGAAATCACCAGAACACTTAAAATGTAATAATTGTATCCACATTGAGTGTCTCAGTCTCTTTTTATGATAGCTGTGACGAAAACAGACCATTTTATTTTTATATCCTCAAACAGCAGTGACACAAATATATCACTAATTAGAAGGAATCGATTTACACATACGAATTCCGTATGGAAATGTAAGGCTACAAATAGATTCTGTCTTCATGGGGCATATTTCATATGTTTATATTCATACGACCATAAAAATTGTTACGCCGTAATAAGATTTCATGTAACCACAAATTTATTGGTTTGGATTATCGTATTAAGGAAGACAAGCTCCAGTAAAAGAAATGAGCAAGTATACAACCAAGAAAAAATACTAAACATTAAAGACGATTTACAGTAAAATAAATGCTTTGGTTTAAAATAACTAGAGCAAGGGTACAAACAAAGAAGAAACTAGATGTTGTCGGAAACGACAGCTATCCCCGAACTCCCTGTTTGACACAGAAAACAGTTGTAATACACCCTTGGCATATATTTTTTTCACTTTATTTTAAATCTACCTATTGATAGTCATAAACAACACAAACATTTTAAGTATGGTTGCTAGGTAGAATTCCCAAAAATAAGTGGTCTGTGAGACTTTCAGGAAATTTACCAAAATTGGAATCAAATATTTTTGAAATCCAATTGATGAAAATGTTCGTCCTAAACTACACAAACATTTTAAGTA
>MJUU01014875.1:53269-101800 GCA_002080025.1 Modiolus philippinarum | reverse complement strand
ACTGTACCAAATATCATTGACCTACCACTTATCTGCTTATAGTCCCTGAGAAGATAAACCAATCACAAAATCTTAACATGCTCCCTAGATCGTGAAATTGAGGTGAAGTATGAAAGCCATATGACAGACTGTCATGTACTACCTAAGACCATCCTATTTACCATACATATCATTGACCAACCACTTATAGCTTTACTGAGAAAATGAACTATTTACAAAAACTTAACATGCTCACTGGACCGTGAAATTGAGGTCTAGGACAAAACCATATGACAGACTGTCATGCACTTCATACGACCAACATATATACCAAATATCATTGACCTACCACTTATATATAGTGACTAAAATAAGCACCAAAACTAAGCATGTTCATTAGACCGTAAAATTGAGGTCACAGACAAATGCCATACAGCAGACTGGCATATACTTCTCAAAACCAACCTAGCTACATGCCATATATATAATAACCTACCACATATTGTTACTGAGAAACTAAACTAAGCACAAAAACTTGACATGTCAATTGGACTGTGAAATTGAGGTCACAGACAAATGCCATAGACTGTCATATACATGTTCTACTCGAGACCAACCAATATACTAAATATCATTGACTTGCCACTTACAGTTACTGAGATAATGACCTAATCACAAAAACTTAACATGAAAGCTTACGCTGTCACCGTAGTACTTTTTACGCAAGTCTCGCTTTTCACACCTTTCGTCGTAGGCGAGACAAAAGATTGGGTTTGATTGCTAATTTAGGTTCATTGGTATTCATACGACCATAAAAATTGTTACGTCGTAATAAGATTTCATGTAACCACAAATTTATTGGTTTGGATTATCGTATTAAGGAAGACAAGCTCCAGTAAAAGAAATGAGCAAGTATACAACCAAGAAAAAATACTAAACATTAAAGACGATTTACAGTAAAATAAATGCTTTGGTTTAAAATAACTAGAGCAAGGGTACAAACAAAGAAGAAAAAATGCACCATTGGCCAACAAAAGATGGAGGAAACATTCGAAGATTAAAACAATATAGGAACAACATGAATGAAAACATAGATCAAACAATGGCATAATTTAACTGTCCAGCGCTACAAAACAAAGCATCAAAAAGATAGCATCAGAGGAGGTCTCGAAAGGGAATTATCTGCTTCATATATGAAGTCTAATGTGAAGTCTAATGTCATGAAAAATTGGGTAGGTATCGGTCCGTTAAACTCTTGCTTTGCTAAAACAATTGTATTTAGAAACACCGTAACGCGCTGTCATGATGAGCGTGAAACTTGTGTAGTTAAAATTAAAAGTGTTTGGACATAACTCAGACATAGACTGAGTTTAAGTGTTGCTTCTTTTCTCTGTTGACTGAAACACTACTTACATTACGAACAAAAATATGCCCTTTTTGCCCTAATTTCAAAATTACAAATGTACCAAAGTTGCATAATAAAAAGTAAATTTCGTTATGGTGTTCGTATGAGTATTTAAAGGAGAACATCTAATCAACAGCATTAGAATCAAGTAATATCGAAAGCATTAATCCAAAAGTAAAAAAGAAGTACTCATTACCAAAAATATCGAAATAGGCCAAATCAAGTATCAAGTATATATACCAAATGCAATACACAGAATAAACCCTTATTCTTTTAAGGGGTTAGAATTGTGATAATAAAATAGTAAAATTCTATAAAACAGCGCGCCATAAAACCGGTTTAAC
The DNA here is from genome assembly GCA_002080025.1 of Modiolus philippinarum. Classification (NCBI taxonomy): domain Eukaryota; kingdom Metazoa; phylum Mollusca; class Bivalvia; order Mytilida; family Modiolidae; genus Modiolus; species Modiolus philippinarum. Next base: position 100,072 of record MJUU01014875.1, on the reverse strand, counting down.
CCACAATTTCTTTTGAAATGCCTATACCAAGGCCGGATCATAGCTGTCGACAAATTTTCTGGTGGTCTCGACTTGATTTGTTTTTTTGGTCTCCTAGACTTCGGCTGTTGGCAACTCTGTTAGTTAATTTTGTTATTATCCCCATGCAAAGTCGTTTTTTTTTCATGTCAGACAAGTCTGACTATTGGGGTTGGTGAATACCCTGTTGGACCTCTGGTCCACCAGCAGTTGCATCAGCCAAATGCTTTTTGAATTACAAAATAACAAAGTTTCATAATAAACAGTAAATTTTGTTATGTTGTACACACGTTTCAAAGAGTAATCTCTAATAAGCAGATTTAGAAACAAATAAAATGCTAGGAAATAATAGTGTATAGGTGTTTTTATAGAAAAACATTAATAAGATATTTAACAACAATACAAACATTTTTCCATTGCTTCATTATACAATGTATTTGTAGAATCTTAGTCTCATGTGCATTTACTCCATATTGTTTATTTTCTATTTTCTCCTTTTTTTCTCCCTCATGCAAAGCTCCGTCCTTAGCTGATTTAAGTTTTCAATTTAGATCTTTTTGATTATTTGTCCTCTATCAGCTTTTATACAGTTTCGATTTCTTGATATCCAATGTTTTTGATTTTATCTGCACTGAAGAGACATAAGTTGTCGAAATGGCCATATGCAAAAGGTCAACTTACGGTGACTTTGGTATTCTGTTATTTTTCATCGTGCATTAAAGAAGTTACATACTGCCCCACATCTTTTTATGAATTCTTATTCCCTTGGTAAAACATAATTGACACGGTTTTATAAATAATTTCGTTTGCATATTGTTCTGTTTTGGACATGATTATTAGTAATATGAACTAAAGCCCTCTCAATATCAGTACTAACATTTTGTGATCTACATCATTGATATGCAGTATACAACTTAAGGACAATTTATGTACAGCAGTCACTAACAAATCAATTGTCAGCACTCCACTTATGAATTCTATATCTGAGTACTAAACAATTAATCCATTAACCGATATATAGAGAGACTCTACTGCAAACAAGCAATTTGAACTTTGCTAAAATTGGTATGTTAAACTAGTGTTTTAGATCTAGAGTTTTACACTATTTTCTTTCATCTTTCCTATGATATGCGCAAAATCATCAAATTTATATAGTGCTGCAGTCAAGGAAGTGGCAAAACTTTCAATTTATAAGATTTACATCCACGCTCTCAACCATTCACTGACCCGCCGTCGTGCAAAGACAACATTGTATATATCTGTCTGGTTTTCATGTCTGATATATCTACAATGTAGACATTTCACATCGATGAATCTAACACATTGTGTAAGCTTGGGGTGTTAATCTTGGCTTCATTACAATAAAACTTTTGCCACTTCCTTGGCCGCAGCAATATTTGCTAAAATTGGTATATTGAAATAGTGTTTTAGATATACATAAATAATTACATTATTTTTTGGTCTTTCCACCTACATTCTTCAACAAGAAATAAAAACAATTTCATGGTAATAAATATTATTTTAATAGTTTTATATTTCTTACAAAATGGCTTCTCTCTCTTTCCCAAAACCATATTTGAATCTTTATGTTATTGGAAAGCTTGATGAAAAGAACTTATTTTGTGTTATTAAATCTTATGTTTCTGCAATAAATAACTTAATACCGAAGTAACTGTGAATTTGGTTTCTGCATATGCGCATTTCGACAACTTATGTCTCTTCAGTGCAGATAATATCTAAACGTTCGGAAGACCATAAACTCAAAGATGTTAAAACCTGATAGAGAACAAAAATCCAATATCATCTAAATGTAAAGCCAAACTCAGCTAAGGACAGAGCTTTGCATGAGGGAGATACTCTTTAGTTTTCAACAAACTTTACAAAAATTTAGATATTGAAATTCAAAGTATCTTGATGGTAATATATATCGGAAGAACAAAAACAGTAGAAAAAGATAGATACATAAATTAAACAAGACAAAAAAGGAAAATGGCAATAAGTAAACCAAAGTCATCTGCATCCCTCATTTAGATGACTTTGGTTTTATCATTGCCAAGATAAAATATTTGCGCTGAAATTCGTCTTTCATTGTCCTGTCTACATGGGAAGTGTCTTATCGTTCTGCATTCATCACGTCCACCAGTCATGTGAAAAACTGATGCGCATAATCAAGTTAAGTCCCAATGGTAAGATACAGCGACTTAATGATAGATATATAGTAAATGCCAACAAAGCAGTCGCAAGTTATGAAGCCGTTATACCATACTGGTCAATCAACACATGATTGCGACCATAGACATTAGGGAGTGTCAATTAACTTGCCTCAAACATATGAAAGATTAGTTTTTCAAAGGTAATATAACTTTGTTAGTAAAGTTGTGCACACTGGTTGTGCAGATATTTAACGGATATTACTTCTCAGGAATGAGAAATTCAAGATGGGTAAATTGAAATAATCTCGTTAGACATATATTCCCTTGTCCAAAGTAGTTTTAACAATTAGTCATATATTCCCTTGTCCAAAGTACATGTAGTTTTAACAGTTAGTCATATATTCCCTTGTCCAAAGTAGTTTTAACAATCTTTATGAACATTAAGTACATAAGTAAACGAATACCAAAGCAAAAGAGTAGAAAAGGCAAAAATCAATAAGAATAAAGAAGTATAAAAAGGCAATTTGGATCATACATTTAATGAGACTAAAGATATGTAATACCTTTATTGCTGCGGTCAAGGAAGTGGCAAAACTTTTATTGTAATAAAGTCAAGATTAACACCCCAAGCTTACACAATGTGTTTGATTCATCGATGTTAAATGTCTACATTTTAGATATATCAGACGTGAAAACCCTGACAAATGTATACAATGTTGTCTTTGCACGATGGCGAGTCAATGAAAGGTAGACAGCTTGGGTTGTAAATTTTAATTTAGGTAAACTGAAAGTTTTGCCACTTCCTTCACCGCAGCAATAATTTTAAATTTACCAGGAAATGTCGAGTAAGCATTAACTGAGTCAGGGAACATCATCAATATACAGTGTAGATAGCTGTAAAATTGAAAAAAAAACCAAAAAAAAATAAAATTATCGCGCGAAATGAGTCTTCGTTTAATCACTTAGAAGTTTTTGTATAAAATCGAATAGCTGAATTTCAGACAATATGACCAACACAACTTAAACAATCGCACCAGACAGGCTTTGGGTGTTTTAAGACGATAAATGCCGACTGGAGAAGTAGAACATAAAATTGTCAACAGCTATGTATTTAAATTATATCCTTGTTCCATTTTTTAACCGAATATATACATATTGGTCGCAAGAAACAGACAAAAACAATTCTCTTTGCTCAGTCATTTGAACTGCAATTGTCTTAATTTTATATCATAAATAATTTAAATAATTAATCTGTAGCATGCAACTAATGACAGTTTCTGTAAAGTTGTTTGATACAAATCAATTGTTACGCTAGTCATGGCTTTTCTATTGATGTATCAAACAGTTTAAGTCATTAACCGATATATGGACTCAAATACAAATGAAGCAATTTGAATTTCGCTCTTACTTTACATTGTAGTTATTATCAGAGGTATAAAAATAATAGCTTATACAAATGTTTCAAACATTGAACCGTAGAATAAAGGAAAAAGATAAAGAAAAAATGCTTAAATATAACATTACAATAGGTTATTCTATTATGTAAAAGTAACAGATGAAAATCGCTTCAATCAACGTTACAAGAGGTTACATATGGTGACAGCAAGTAATATAAAAGCCTTTTTTCATAACAAACCAAACGGGATCCAAATGTTGTTAAGCAGAAACACGTCAGTAGAAATGCGTGCTAAACCAAGGACGTTGAGAAGTTTTTACACACCTACTGGAGGATATCAAACAAATCAATAGGAATAATAAACCAACTCATAAGAAGATTAGAATACTCCACCAACTCTTAAGAAGATTAAAATACTCAACAACATCTTAGGAAGATTAGAATACTCAACCAACTCTTAGGAGGATTAAAATACTCAACCACATCTTAGGAAGATTACAATACTCAACCATATCTTAAGAAGATTAGAATACTCAACCAACTCTTAGGAAGATTAGAATACTCAACCAACTCTTAGGAAGATTAGAATACTAGACCAATCTATAGGAACATAACAAACAACTAATGAGAAGAAAAGAACACCAAACCAACTCTTAAGAAGATTAGAATACTAGACCAACTCTTAGGAAAATTAGAATACTAGACCGACTCTTAGGAAGATTAGAATACTCAACCAACTCTTAAGAAGAAAAGAATACAAAACCAACTCATAAGAAGAAAGAATACTAAACCAACTCATAAGAAGAAAAGAATACCAACCAACTCTTCAGAAGATTAGAATACTCAACCAACTCTTAGGAAGATTAGAATACTAGACCAATCTACAGGAACATAACAAACAACTAATGAGAAGAAAAGAATACCAAACCAACTCTTAAGAAGATTAGAATACTCGACCAACTCTTAGGAACATTAGAATACTCAACCAACTCTTAGGAAGATTAGAATACTAGACCAATCTATAGGAACATAACAAACAACTCATGAGAAGAAAAGAATACCAAACCAACTCTTAGGAAGATTAGAATACTCAACCAACTCTTAAGAAGATTAGAATACTCGACCAACTCTTAGGAAGATTAGAATACTCAACCAACTCTTAGGAAGATTAGAATACTAGACCAATCTAAAGGAACATAACAAAGCAACTCATGAGAAGAAAAGAATAACAAATCAACTCTTAGGAAGATTAGAATACTCAACCAACCCAAAATAATATAATACTAAAACGACGTATAAGAAAATAGTACAAAACCAATCCATTGGAAAATAAGAAGAAAACCCAACTCATGAGAAAATAAGAAAACTTAGCCAGCCCATTGGAAAATAAGAAGAATAAACCAACTTAAAGGAAGATAACAATACTGAACCAATTCATAGGAAGATAAGGATACCAAACCAATCCATGGGAAAAAAATACAAAACCAATCCATAATAAGATATAAATAACAAACAACTCATTGGAAGATAAGTACGTTTGAACTTGGTTTTGACTTGTTATTTATACCCGAGTAATTAAATACTCTGCATCGAGTCATAGTGCTCAAACCTTCTGTATCATACAAAAGGTTATTGTTGTAATAGTCTTTTTGTAGTTAGACAATATTTTCTACATTAGAATTGTTTAATAGATAGTTAGACGATATTTTCTACATTAGAATTGTTTAATAGATAGTTAGACGATATTTTCTGCAGTAAAAATCTTTTTTTATAGTCTGGTAGACGATATTTTCTACATTAGAATCGTTTAATTTTCGATAGACATTGGCATTCAATGTTGTATGCACCGTCTGCAATAATTTTGTCATAAAAAGTGTCCCTTTCTTATTTTTATTACTAGTAGCACATATTTGTTGTCATTTATTGATAATTAATATGGCTGTATAATCATTTGGAAAGAATTGGAAAGTCTAATCAGTGAAAGGATTTGTTAATTCAATTCGCAATATATTTTTTATCTATTCAATACACTTCATCATTTTCAAGATAAATCAGTTAAAGACAACTTCGAATGTACTTTTGTTTAGTTTTTCTAACAACCGGTTATAAACATTATGCATTATATTGCGGTCCATTTTGGGATAACTGTGATTGTTTTACCTTTTTGACAGAAATATGACAATATGGCAATCCAACCTGCTTAATCCGATGCCAGATAGTAAAAATAAAATGCATAAATTATAATAACAATCTGTTCTTCAGGCTTGAATTATAAAGGGACCGTCTTCATCTTTCTAGGAGTTATGAGGAAAGCTCACTGTTGAAGGCCTTATGGTGCCAAACAATAATAGCGTTGTTCCATTGCTTGTTTACCACGTATTTGTAGAGACTTTGTCTTATATACATTTACTCCATATCCTTTCTTCGTTAATGTAATAAACTTGCATTCTTACACTCTACCGCATAGCAGAAACGTATGTGAAACGGACAAATGAGTTCGGCTGTTATATTATTTTTGTTCTTTCACCAAAAGTAAGAAATCGCATTTAAACCGGAAACATACAATAAGCACACTGTAGATGTATAGACCTGTTACTGAAGACCACCAAATTAAAACCGGAAAACTATCGGACGGGCACTGAATAAAAAGGCAGTTTTACTTGAATGATATCAATTCGTAATCTCTATGTAAAAAAAATTGTTCTCTTGATTCGGGACTCGCAAGGCATGTTTCCATTAACATCCGTTTTATTCTGTGCTCATTCGGTATATTATCGTTATAAATTCGATTTGTTCGGTGTACGTCCTGTTTATTGTCGTTATAAATTCGCTCTATTCGATGCTCGTCCGGTAGATTTCCGGTAACCGGTTTATTCGGTGTCAGACCAGTACATCTCCGATGTACTAATTGTATTCCTCCAGTATTTGCTTTTTCTTTGCAAATGATGAACGTAAAAAATAGTGTCCGCCGAACAAAATTCCTTTTTGTCATCTTGACATACGTTGGTGCAATGCACGAGGGCGGCTTAAACGATGTGATTAAAGTTAAAGCACGCTACACCTAAGATATGATAGTATTTATCACATACAAACAACAGCAAACAACGTGAACATCTGTGGTATAAATATCCATACATATATAGATTTATCAATTTAAATTTATCCAAATACCATACCAAGACAAGGAGTGTGGATTCAACAAAATCAAGCACATTTGTTGGTTAGTAACATATATGTCATACCAAGGAATCAATTAAGTTCCTGCCAGATATACACAATTACCCCCCCCCCCCCCCCCGCCATTAAAGCATGCAATTACCACATATTATTTTTTCAATCTGTGTAAATATAGATTATAACATGCCATTTTCCATATCAGACCCATTATCAGCCCTAGGTCAGTTTACAGCCCGAGAGCCGATAGGCTCGATGGATGATTTTGACCAAGGGCTGATAATGGGTTTGATATGAAAAATTGCATGTTATGATATTTTTATCATATGTTTCAAACTAGAATAACATCGAAAATTTCATACCTGATCTCAAAAGTTGAATTTCAGGAATCGCAATTTCGTATTCAAAACGTAAAAGTTGAGTAAGAATGTGTAAAGACAACATTTTGTTTGTGAAGCTTAACATGAATTAAAAATAAAAAAATCGGATATGTTTCAAATATAAAAAAAATAAAGTAGGATATATATATACAACATGTATTTATTTCAAAAGTTTTGTATAGCGTAAATGACAGATAATACAGTTACGAATTTACCGTGTGATATAAACCGGAAGCAGTTGATAACAGAAGTCATATCACACGGTTGTGAACAATTTGAAGATAGTTGGAGAACAAATTCAAAAATCGACAGTATTATCAAGGGGTAAAATTCTACTGTTATTTTATATAAACATATGATAATACAAAATATTAAAAACAATATTTTAATGGTAACACTTACTGAATTGAACATCTGATATCAGCGACCACATAATATATCCTGTATATTTTTCTCGTCAAACAATAACTGTGATTACTCCCCAAAGAAATATGATTTGATGGACAAGATATTACATTGCTAGGAAACGGATTCGTTGTTAAATTTAATGACTTTCGTGTACATTTCAAATATGCCCAAAGCATTGGCAGCTAATTGATCACAAAAATACTTCAAGCAAACAACAAACTAGATAGAGTAATGGGATTTCTTTTTATAACAGATGTGACAAAGACATTCCTTATGCTTTAATTTCTTAAATAGGGATACAGTTTCCGGAGTTTGTTTTCAAGGCTAGTAGCAATCGATATGACAAAAAATACCTAGGTGAAGAAATCGCTTCAAATATACTATTGTGTTTCTATATTATTTGTTAATTTTAAACATTTTAGAGAAAGGGGAAATAGTGCCAAATCATCACTGTTAAATCTATAACGTAGTTCATTGTGATTTCATTGATGTTTCAGGGTATATATGTGTCGCCTGCATTCCTCGAACCATTAGAAAATAAATTTCAGCATGGAAAATTATTGAAAAAGATGGGAAAACAAAATCTAGATGCACATGTGCAATAAGATTCCCCTAACTTTAATTGGAAAATACCTTCCAGTTGAGGAGGCGAAGTAAATAAAAGATCTATACCCTGACTACTTGAGAATGTATAATGAAGTCCCAAAAGACGGAAAATTTGAACAAAGAAAAACATTGGTAATATGTAAATTCATGTATTGAAGAAATCTCAGAGGTTTGTAGGTAAACATTTAAGACCACGAGCTTAATAACTAAGTCCAACATGAGTATAGAAATCTAAAAAACTGATGGGTGTTCCACGAAACACCTGCACTACAGAAGAGCCATTTTTTGCTCAGTGAACCTCTAAAATCTATTGAATTAAAATTTTAGGTATCAATGTGCATGGCTAGATCAGAAGATAAACATATCATGCAAGTTTGTTAGAACATAGTTTTGAAGGACTTACAGATTAACAAACTAAATTAACAAATGAACTACATTGTTGGCTGGGTGAACCTCTAAAGTCTGTCAAAAAAAAATCTCAGGATAATGTGCATAACTAGATCTTATAAACAACATATACCGAAAGTTTGACTGGAATTGAAAGACAGTTTATAAGGAATAGCAGATGAAACAACCCAAATTAACAAATGAGTTATTTGGGCTCAGTGAACTTCTAAAATCAGCAAAATCAAAATTTACAGATTAACAACCGAGCTATTTTTGCTCTGTGAATATCTAAATCTGTAAAACAAAAATGCTAGATATCAGTTGCACAACTACACCAGGTGAACAACATATCCTGCAAGTTAGGTTGGAACCTGACTTACAGTTTTGATGGAGTTGTGGAGTTGTTTGTTAACAAACCAAATTAACAAATGAGCTATTTTATGGCTCCGTAGACCCCCCCCCCCCAAAAAAAAAAAACAGTATTCTAAGTATCAAGTTCACAATTACACGAGTTTGGAATCGGATATGCAGCTTTTGAAGAATTGCGGATACTGAAACAGGCAGACTTCGCCGGGCGACGACGTTAGACGACAAAGAGTAATACTTACAGAAGGCGATACAATAAATGGAAACATTTATGTAAGTTGGTAGTGCAATAATAAAAAGTTCAAGACAATTGTAGACAAGTGTTATGATTTGAAGACCAATGCATTGGAGGACAGGTGGTGGATATGATTACCTTTTCTTATAACTGTTATTTAACCTTCTATGAGATAGACAAAATCACTTGTTAGTATCGCTGGACATTGTGAAGAAGTCACATGCCCGTTGCTATGGTAAAGTACTACTTGAAGTGTTCATACGCCTGATTCGTTGAACGAAGAATGCATATTAATTATTGTTTAACCGTGCTAAAATATAAATTTAAGATTATATCAATTTATTTTAGTCCTCCATTTATCCTTTTGTGAATTACCATTAAAACAATATTGGACATTTTTTGTAATAAGAACCTTATCACGGCGTAACGCTTCAAGCTCGCCTTAATTAACGGGCTTACTTGATACTAGCCGTCATAAAGTCATTATTAAAGACAAAACGTTCTACATTTCATGTGTAAACTGCAACTCCTCATTCTAAAGCTTCAGACCAAGTATCAAGTCATTTATTCATGCGAGAGCAGAGACATTTTTTTATGAAATTGTAATACAAATTGTTCTAAAATATCAATCAACAACCTGGCAAACAGATAGTAGAAGAGCGATGGACCAGGAAAGAGAACCACAGTATAACTCATACTACTAAAGCTTCAGGCAGAAAATCAAATCTTTCCTGCACGTTGTAGCCGAGAAATTTTTAACGAAAATTTTAACATAAATTGCTCTGAAAAAAAAATCAATCATCGAATTAGCAAACAGGAAGTTAATGAATGACAAACTTAAAAAAAAGAAGCAAGGTACAACCAATCGTTCTAAAGCTTCAGCCCAAATAACAAGCCATTGCTTTGGACATTGCTACATACACGAACCGATAATTCTTTGACGAAAATGTTCCGGACGTTCGTATGGATGGAGGGACAAGGGTAAAACTTAATGTCATGTCGCCTTGCGGTCATACGCATAAAACAAAGAAACTCTTAATCTATTAAAACAAAATTATCTTTTAACATTAATCAATGAGATGAAATAAGAAACCAAATATCTAATGTATACCCACGTAATTCAACCTCTAACCCTTCCTCTGCACCTTCCAGTGGTATTGTAGTTATCATTTCCATATTAGAAAACCTTAAAAGATCAGTGAATAACCACACTCTTGTATAGCTCGATAAACACTGGATATGTAAGAAGAAAATAATCACAAAATAGCACATTACTTTATTACACATGGGAATTTCACTGTCTTACGCAAAACTGTCTGTATATATTTACTGTAGGCTTAAACGACTTTTAGCGTGCTGTCATTCCCAATAGGGAAAGATCTGAACGATATTGTCAGAATTCTGTCTGAAAGATAGAATATATATATGGTAAGACCTATATATGTTCGCATTTGACAGGTTTAAGAGGCCATTGTTGTTAGAAAATAAAACTCCTTATCATAATGTATGAAGCTGGTCATACAAAACAAATACTTTATGCTAAACGAGGAAAACAGGTCCTTATATCTTCAATAACAGGAAGCAGTGAAAGCTTCATTACACGTGCATGGAAATAAATTGTTCTTCCAGGAGAAAAGGGCACAAACAATATAATTTTCATTTGCAAAAGTCATATGTGAATACACCGGCAAACGAATACTGAAGCAAAAAGTCAGAAAAGAGTAAATTTTCAAAGCAAGTGAGAACAGAACCGTAAGTCTAAAAACGAAAAATCCTATGACAAATGAAACATTGGAAACACCAAGAAACAAAGACATTACATGAGTACGGCACAGAAAGAAAACTGAAGACACACATACAAAGATGAACAACAGAACAGATTGGGCTGATTGTAATTGATATCTCTGTGTTGGCCCTTGAAAAAAAGTTGCCCTCATTCGAGTAAAGGAAAACGTCTACTAAAGGCGGCGTGCAGTTAGTCCCCATGGGAATCCCGAATTGCCTGTTGAAAAACACATCCTCTAAATTCGACAAAAGTATTGTCGATAAAAAATTCGGATTACATCATTCTCAGTCTACTTCATGTTTGACTAAGTGTCAATTACCGACAATTCTGTTTGGTAACAAAATTACGTGACAGAATTGTAAGGAGAAAAAATCCAAGGGACAAAAAGACAAAGTATATGCAAAACCACCGGAAAACTTGTGAACCGCAACAGTCCTTAGTTGGAACGGGTATTTAAAAAATATATATATCGGTTAAACCGGTTTTATGGTGCGTCAAACATCCCCTTCTATCGTGACATAGTCTGGTAGCAAAATCCTAGTAAGAAATAGTACAACAATCAATGATGAACAAACCTCCTACCATGGCAAGGAAGCAGTGAAAATTCAGATACAGCAAAACTGTAGAAGAATTCGACATAAAAAGCATTGTTTACCACTACAAAAGTCGTACCGTAAAGCTCAATTCGTGAGAGGAATCCCAACATAAAAGTTAACCATGGAATTGGTGATTTTCCTTTCTTTTGATAATAAAGGTGAAGTAACAATCTTAAAATATTAAGGAAAATACACAGAGTCAGAAACCTTCTTAACAATGACTATCATCATCAAGTAAAATATATTATCTTAAGTTAAAGTCCTACATCAATTTTAGAACAGAAGCTATAAATCACATTTATTTAGAATACAAAGTAAAGTGTTTAAGACAATGTCTGAATCAATTAAGGTACCAATCCAATAACTACAATTTTGTGAAATAAACAAGACAAAATGGATTATTTACCGAATAACAATGCTTAAGGAGGCTCATCCCTGATTTTGTCTATATAAAGGATTTCTTGAAACCTGTTTTAATTAATTAAGCACTGTAGACTAAATGCAATGGAAAAAAGAAATATATAGGTCCGTTTGCATTAATCGGAGATACAAGACATTAAAAATTTTGGCGGGAAATGGATTTGTCTGAATTTTTCTTAAGTTTGACGTTAGGACTATTTTTTTGTCGAAAAACTAGGAAGTTATATCAAAAATTTTAAGAAAATTTGTCAGGTGTCCTTATTTTGTTTATTATTTGACCAGTAGAAGACATTCATGAAATAAAAATTGGGTGTCCGTGTGCAAAATTGAAAATATTAGACTGAGAAAAAAAGGAGTTCCGAAATCTGACAAAAATTCAAAAATGTGATGAGTGAGCCACCTTAACCTAGGCCAATGACCAGTAATGAAGTGGTATGTTTTGCCACACAGATATTTGACAATGAAGATTCCAGAGAACCGATTCAACATTGAATAGTATGATGAATTTACAATCAATATATCTCGACCATGAAAGAACTGATATGGAACAAATAAGCTCTATTAAGGGACCTAAAAATAATGGCCATGTATGCAAACTAACGGAACCGAAGTTACTAATAGAAACAACGCTCTGCTAGCAACATCTGATGCAGAATCTAACGGATGCTGAATGCGTTTAAGGTCCTAAATCTTTGCTAGAGGAAGTTACTACCTACTATAAAATTTACGTATGGTATATTTTTAAATAATAGTGTAGCGTATAACCTTTAAAACAATATCACTGGGTTCGTTCCAGTATAGGATCTGTCAATCAACAGTTTATTATTAAAATTAAATTGAAACAAGTTTTATACAGGGGTTCCTTGCAAATCAATAAATGTTACTTAAATTATAACATCAAGCATTCTCAATTATAACTAAACTAAAATATAAAATATATATACAAACATCTTTTCAAACCACATACACCATGTCTCAAATCCGTTCAACCCTAATACGGCTCTAAACCAAATGAGGTTCCTTTGGTTGTGACCACTGGTTTCAACACCGGACCCTGCAAAAGGCAACCCTAACACTCACTGAACAATCACAAGCCTATGTGAGTCATAAAATGTCGCCAAAGGGACAACACCAAACCCAGCAAACAGCTGCATTGTTCGAAGCCTAACCAGCGTGGTTCTGTCAAAGAACAGAACAACTTCTCTCAAGTGACGTGGCCCTTAAATACTTCAGACGCGGACGCACCAGATAGCACCCCTGAATCAACCAATCCGAATCGTTGAGAATTGCCCTTTGCAAGTTGCATCTATATGATCCCTTATACATTGAAATAATAATGATATACATAAATTTACTGATTTCGCTTCAATAAAGGTTTTCACAGAACAGCTGGATAAATAGCCTGTTGATACAAAATTGAATTATGTAGACTATGTAATAGTAAATATTTCCGCATATGCAAATTAGTAATAACTTACTTCAATTATTTGATTTCTATACATAGTACCGGTCCAACCTCATTTATCAATCGTATATTGTAAAATATCGAATGCTTCTAGACATTGTTTAATCCTTATGGAGTGACGCATTCTACCTCATCCATCAATTATATATATAAAAATGGCTTTGTTAATCTGAAGACATTTCACAAAAGTTATTTTTCGAATACAAGCAGACCAATGCATCAATTTATTGTGACACTTTCCCGTCATACAAATTTAATTTCAAAACTATCCCTGAATTTATACAATCTCCTTCGATGTAAAAAGACAAAATCATAAAACACAAATAGTGTCTTGTTTTTGTAGGGCCTATTAAGATACCAGTAGTACAAAAACATGTTATATATACAAAATATATGTCTGATTCACGTTTTTTTTTCTAGTACAACGACTAGAGTCAAAATCTATGTATTCCCAAACAAGATCCATCTATCCATGTCAATGTTTTAGGCTTAGGATAAAAGTATGCATCAGTATGGCCAAGTGTAGGTGACAGATACCAAAAATTGTATTGTTGATCGCTGTGGTTCCAAAGAGAGTATCAGAGCAACTGGAAGTTTACCAAAATTTCATTCTTTTCATTGTATCTACTAGAAAAGATGTCCATGTCCGATTTTCCATTTGCTAAAGAGGTCGTAGATGAAAGACAGACAAGTAAAGGAGAGACACAGGACAACTCAGTCTCAGTAAGCTTCAGACAAGGTATCAAATCTTTACAATTATACACAGGTCAGGAATTTTGTCATATAAACTGTTCAAAAGATAACAACTACTGTTCAAAAGATAACAACTATCATATTGGAAGAAAGCAAACAAGTGAGTATCAGACCTGAAAAAGAAGGCACGGTAAAACTGAGCAGGCTGGTGGATGAACGAATAAAGACAAAACTTGAAGTCATGTTGCGTCACGACAGGGGCTTTGAATACAAAAACAAGTCAAAAGGTATGGTTCGGCTAAAACAAATGAAAAGTTTTGAAATTTTACAAATAATGGATCATTTCAAATATCGAAAATAACTGCCGTTGTTTCAATAAGTAATTTCATCCTAAGAAATAATAATTTTACATTTATCATGAAGTCAATTGGAATCGTGCAGTCAAAATAACAGATTCAGGTCAACAACATTTCTTAAATAAGATGAGAAAAAATACTTATTACCAAAGTTTAAGTATATTTCTAGATGTTGTAAATTTTCACACAAAAATCATGTAAACCATGCCAGTATCTAATTAACAACGTAACTGCTGGTGTGCTTATACGTACAATATCGAATTAATCTAAGTTACCATGGCTATATAAGATTATATCGAAAAGATTTATATATCATTGTGAACCGCTACACAAGGACAAAGTTAAGATATATATGACACTGTTGGGAATCCATATTACACTGGGTAATTGAAAGTCGATTGATTTGTATTGAAATCACAAGCAAAGGTAGTAGGCATCGATCTAAGCTACATGTGTCAACACACAAAAGAAAGCATTGATGACAATATACAATATTCTAAGTAATTATTTTGCTGAATTTCGATCTTAATTATTTGGAGTAAATGTACATTGTAAATTATCTGCATCTGCTTGTAATAATCAGAATACAACATGTATATATATGTAAGAATCTCGAGCTGTCAACATCATTTCATTCATAAAATGAAAAAAAAAGTGATATTCAGACTCAACTGATCGCAAATATATACGCCGAATAACCCATTTGGATCAAATTTTGGTACATCACATTTTGTTTGTATTAAAATTTTAAGGTCAAATGATATTGCTACGAAAAAAAAAACACAGTAAACAGGAACAGCGGTAATTTGCAATAAACGCAAAAATCTATTAATATTTTGACGCTGTGTGACATTTTTTCTGTGTGTGACATTTTTTCCCCCGAATTTGATATTGTGCAGAAAAATACTGCATCATTTTTTTCTCTTTTTGAGAATTTTCTCTTCCTCTATCCTCCCTAGTCAGAGACTCTAGGTAATTCGACATATGTCAGACTCACACGCAACTACCAAAACGTAACAATAGGAGCAATTATAGTATTTATATTAAACAGACTTGGTACCGGCACCAGCAGAATGCCAGCGATTTGTTGTAACCGGGTTTCAGCCACTCAAACCTCCCATTTCTCTATCCCGTTTCCCCATAGTATTATAAACTAGCGAATAAAGACTACTAACTATACGAGATAACTATCTGCATGGATATTAATAACGTAACTTGAAAAGATTTTCGGTCAAACAGAAGCCAATTTAGTATACAAAAATCAACTTCGTCTCGCTCTGAAGTCAATAGATAAGTAGATTAATTAGTTGACATGATCTACAATAATGAAAAACGACAAGTGTTAGTTATATGATGGGGTATTCTCCCAAGTCAGGTGTTCTGAATAAATAATGAAAGGATATGGAGTAAATGTACACGTGTCAAATTCTCTAAAAATACATGGTAAAACCACGCAAAGGATACGCTTTTTTTGTTGAGTAACCATGAGACCTTCAAAAATGAGCTAACCTCATAGTAAATATTTTACGAAAGGATATGGAGTAAATGAACATGAGACCATAACCTCATAGTAAGTTCAATACGGCCCTAGCACTTGTTTGAGCGGAATTCTTTACTAAATGTCGAACAACGCAACATCCATATTTTTTTCTGGTCACAGATGCGGAATAGTCAATAAATTAAACTGACAAAGTGCTCATACAATCACTGTCATCCGTTGCCCGAAGTCCACTTACATTTCACCGACGAAGGATGATCATGGCAGAACATCACCGTCACTACCGCAAAGGAAGTTTTGCGCGCTATAAAACCGGTTTAACCCACCATTTCTTTTGAAATACCGGTATACCAAGTCAAGACCAATGCGGTCGACAATTTCTCCGGTGCTTCCCATCTGCTTGGCTTTTTGCCTCATGAACTTTGGCTCTTAACAATTCTCTTCAGTAATTTTGTAATTACCCCCATTCTTAAACTGTTTATATTTCTTTTCTATAATTATGGGTCCGATTTTTAAAATTTTGATCAGCTTTTTTGGATGCACAACACTTTCAAAATTTCAAAGCAACATTAGGAGATTATTAAATTCAATGAATTGAAGATTCCGTCTTTTCAGTGTGACATAAAGTATAATCCAAATAAAAGTAATATGGTGAATTTTTAACAAGAAACAAAGAAAACACTGGACTGAATTTATAGCCAGAGGATGGTCTCCCGTGCTTGTACGACACTTATGTTGCCCTCTTTGGACGAGTGCAGGTATGGATAAGATTAAACAATAAAAAAAAATATAATGCATCAATATTAGTTTGGAATGAATCCTGCTAACGTATGACAGACCAAGAGTTATATGATTATACGCAAACAAGTACAGGACAAATACCAAAATACATGACACATAGTGACTGCACATCGAAAGTCAAAGTCTGGTTACATTCTCCTACAATACTGCTATGGCTAAAAATAATAATAATAACGTTAATAATAACGATGAAGTCAAAGATTAAATAAGGGCTACTTACTAAATTCAGTTGAAAGCATATGGGACCACATTTTGGTACTTCCAAATCTTGACTACTAGCTAGTGTCTACTATAGAGTATACGGGACCACATTTTTGTAATGTCATTATTTATTGAACATATGTTACCTTCTAATCAATGTATGGACAAAAATGTCACTTCACAAATTGATAAAATTATATAAAAACATACAAATACGCTGTATTTGGGGTTAAAATATCATTGGAATACAAAAACACACCTATTGAAATAATCGTTATCTGATAGCCATGACTTAATAACTAGCTTATAATTAATCTCTTTTTCCACTATTCAATATAGTGTTAATTTATATTAATGTTACATGTAATAATCCATGTCGTAAGTATTCGGACGTAAATTATATTGTATCATGCCATTTTTTTTGGTATGACGCTTCATTATTTTCTTTTCATATTCAAAAAAATCTCAATGTGACGTATGACACCTGATAACCAATAATTATCGTGCTTTTAAAGTACAATAGAGGTGATTTTTATCACGAAGCCATGAAATGGATGGAGAGATGTTAATATGACAAGAAAGAATCACGTGAGGCTTCAACAAGCCCATTAACAACTCCGTGTTTCCGATAAAATATAAAGCGCAAGTTTCAAATCGTATACATTGTGTTTTTAAGTTATATTTCTTCATTTTCTTGAGATGAATACGGTGTTGTTATATTAAATTGAAAACAATATGCATGTTTATCAAATTATTCTTTTTTTTCTATTATATCGCGTCTCGGATCAACGAACCTGTCGCGCAGTAATTTGTTAAAGATGAAAATAACATTTGTTTACCTGTGACAGTGTATTGCATATTTATAGCAATGAAATCGACATGCGAAATCACACAATCCGATTATTTATAGCAATGAAATCGACATGCAAAATCACACAATCCGATTATTTTCACGTAATACGGAATAACTTTATACATGCAGACGTATGCAGCAGTTCTTTGGATGACTACGAAGTTTTGCCACGTGTAGATTTTCAGGGCTTCGAGATTCGGCTCCATCGGAGCTTTGATTGTTTATCTGTTTGCAGGGGATGTGCAGACAGCTCTCTGCTCCATTAATAAACACGATAAACATGAAATTGTACTACAATAAACCAAATGTAATCAGATTTACATCGAGACATTTTGTTCGTACCTTAATCACACATTTGAGACGAAAGATAATGAGGTGAAAATTTTAAATACAAATCTTGGCAATAAAATTCCACAAAACTTGCACCAACCTCATCATGTCGAAATTATAAAATGAGAATAGAACAGGAAAAATCTACAATCACTGAAAATTTCAATCACAAGCCATAGATTACACAGACAAAAGAAACTTGATATAGCCGAAATTGGTAATACACTGACACCAGCATGAGGCAGCGGTAGATGTTGCACTAAGTGTATGCGGCAACGTAGGTGTCGAATCAGCGAAGGATCGAGTCTCATTGAATATACGCGGATTATTGTACTTTGAAAGAGCAATGATTCCTCAATAAAAGAATTGTTTTTTTTATCAACGCTTTCAGCGACATTTATTCATATGTATACTTTCCAGCAGCAGCAAGGTTGCATCAGAAAATTTTCTATTTTTTTATGTAGGATATTTCCTGTTTGGTGTATAATTATTTCAAAATTTTAAATTGCATTGAAATACATACATGTTTCATTAAGTTTTAACCATTGATCTTTTAAAATACTAGTACGTCAACTCCTTCAAGAAGAATTGATAGGTCTTTCCCGGAAGTTGCGTCATAATGCTCTTATTGTTGATTCATTGTTTATAAAACCCAGATTCTAAGCTAAATATGTACATTTATTGATACTTAAACGTGAAATTAAGTTTCTTGGCTATGACCTTCACATTTGACCTTGTCTTCATTTTGAAGGTCACGTCTTTCCGAGTGAACTTTTTTCTATTATATTAATTTTTTTTGTATCTTCAATGGTATTTGTGAAAACCTTGAAATCAGACATAAAAATCAGTTTTTGGTCCAAATGCCAAAACAGTTGGTCCAATAATTTTGGACCTTATGTAACAAATGTAGATCATAACAAGACACAAATTTTCGCAATTACATGTTATCTACTATCTATTATGGTTTATGAGTGAATCCAATAAATAGATCCAGAGTCAAAGTTCAAAATGACCAATGACCTTTGACCAATGCATTTTTAAATGTACATATGTAATCTAGTAAGTTGAATGGAACAAGTTTAAGGTTTCTATCTCTTACTGTTTTCCAGAAAAATATACTTAAAGATGCGAAAAATCTTTAAAGGGTCACAACTCCTAGATGGTTTTAAAACCATAGAGTTTTTGTCTAAATGAAGCGAATGTCCGTCATGAGTGTCATTACACTTATCATCTACTAGTATCTTTCAAGGCAATCTTTTCGAGTAAATCTAATCACATGGTTTGAGGTCAACGCTCAAAGGGACCAATGACGGCGTTCATTTTGGAAGATCCAAAACCTTCTTGCACACCTTGGGGCAGGTATCCACTATCTTTGAGAAAATGAGAAGACGAAACTTGCGCTAGAAGATGAGGGATAATAATAAGAATAGTAAGAAACAGAGAAAACACAATAAGTAACCAAACTTCGTTTGGGTGACTTACTGATATGTAATATCAATAATAGGGGATAAAGTAAAGCGTGAAGATTCTTAGTCTTTTGTTGGTGCATTATTGTAGCCGGTACAATGTATTCTAATTATATGAAACCCTGAACATATAGATATTAACATTGCAGGCTACTTTGTTGGTCAAAGCTGTAAGCAACAAAGTTAATGTTAACAGCTTATTGTGCAATAAAGTTGTTGATTAAAAAAAAAAAACAACAAAAAACAATATATTCTAATTTTTGACTTTAAGAAAAAGCTATGCTGATATGCAATACTCCTTTACTCCGATTCTTGAAAAGTGGGTAATAAAGAAGTCAAAAAATGAGTGAGCGGAAGCAATTATTTTATGTCCGCTTAAAGTCTCGTTACACAGTGTCGACTTTTTTACCATTTTTAATAGGATTGGGCAACAATTATACCATTATCAATTGGTATAATTGTTGTACAATCGTTTTGTTTTTCTATGCAATAAATATTTTTTAAGCAAAAGGAAAACAGTGGATAACAGGAAACATCTACAATGGCAGAAAATTACAATTACATGCCACAATGTTTCAGGGAACTACACAGGAAAACAAACAAATAAGGCAAAAGACAAACGCAAACAACGACAGCCGAACTTTGTACCGCCACTAGCAAAAGCCAGCGATAGGGTTAAACCAGTTTGTGGGTACCTTTAACCCTTTCTTAGTGACATTTAATATAGTGAGGATATAAAACGTGCTTTCACAGAATTCTGCTTCAACAGGACGATACACACCATAGAAAACCACTGATATTGGCAGATTTTGACTGAGCGATGTAAAGACGAATGAAAATAAATTGTACTCACTGAATTCTGTGGAAAGTACATGTGACCACATCTTGATATCTTAAGCACACATTGTAAATGTATGTTGGATGGACACCAGTGTTTAAGCACATGTCCTTTAGATTGATTATCCTTTTTAGTGCAAGAAAATTTTACAGACACTCAAATTATCTAGATTATCTATCTGCATTGACATTAACATTGGTATTCAGTATTTTGCAAAAGAGAAATTATACTTCATCCATAACCATATTCTACTAATCACTGGAACCAAAATAGGGTCATATGGTAAATCATTTCCGAACAGAATCATATGACAAGATAATATGGAGAAACACGATATCACGACAGACAGGCTGGGCATTAGTGGTAACATAATAGGCTAAATCATTTTTATTTTCACGATTTGGGGAGCCAAATTAAAGTCGACAGAGAAGCAATGACACCAATAATACATTTATATCTATATTTATGGAGAAACAGTCTGTTATTAAATCTGATTACTTCAGTTTTGTACCAATAAAATGGATAAATGTTACATTTTATACGGGTCATTATGTAGGAGACACAGTTTATTCCTAGTAATGTAAATAACACTGAAATTTTTCTTCCTGTATATGGCCATTTCGACAACTTATGTCTCATGTAAAAAGTTGAAGTTACCAGTACAAATGGAGTGTACATATTATATATCAATTTATGTTCAATACGAAATGGAAATTCCCCTAAGAACAGAGATTGTTTTCTATTCAAGGTTGTTAACATTTGCCCCATAAAATATTAAATCTGTGACCTAAATTCTGAGAGTGTAACAGTATTATTTGCACTATAACCGTGTTTTGGATAAATGATAAATAACCACTGATGCACAGGCGGGGGAGTGGTTGAAATAGAACAAAAGCAATCGGCCTCCCGTTTAGATGAGGAAGAAATGTTATTTTTGGATTGTTTCTCTCTTTAAGTTATTTCATTTAAAAGAGAATTAAACAGATTTTATTCCTACATTTTGAATTTATATGAGAACATGAAGAATGTCGCAGGTTAATGTATAGATACATATTTGATGTATAAATTGGTGAAGAGCTCAATATAGTGTATAACTTTCAAAGTGGATCCCAAAGATTTTGAACAACATTTGCACATGGATCTTCAATAACCCTTTCAAAAACGAAATTTACAGTAACTTCGGTATTGTGTCATTCAATACATGTACAAATTTTCATATCCGCCCTTTACGGCGTTTCTTCAAAATAATAATTCAAACACGATCGAATTTTTATTGCCTGGGCATTATTTCTGAGGTTCCTTTAAGTAATCAGGTAATCTAAAAAATCAAAAAGTCAACATACCAGCCAAAAACAAAAAAAAAACAAAAACAAAAACAAAAATAAAACAAATCCAAAAATGTAACCAACCGAAATAACATATCAAATACTAATAAATTAGAGTTGCACAAAAATCTTGGAATCAAACAAGTAAAGATACTACAGGTGAAAAACTCCTTTCATTGCCCTATTGGTTTATTTCACAGTAAGTACTAATCACCCAGGAGATAAAAACTTCAATGGAAAGTTCATTTGTCTCTACCTAGAAACTTGAAAAGAGATGATCCTGAAAAAGGCTATATTCACATATCAATGTTATTGTTTATACGATGCATTATTGAATAGGCAAATTTTGTTTCCACCTACGCCCTTTGAGAGTACCTGTATTTTTTTTTCTTGATTTTGGCGTTTGGCGTGGTTTTGACAACACTCAAAGACAAAAAGAGGATAAGGAAACAAATTTACAAGGGAGACAATTTATGCGAAATACTTCCTGGCCTGTGTAGGATTGCACAAAACATTTATAACTCTTTTCAAAGGTTGCTAAAATTACACTAATTCATTATTTTTGTTTGTTCCGTATATACATATTTTTAAACTGACCTTTGAAAAGTTAGGTTAAGGCTTCAAATTTTAAAAGATTAAAAATGGTAAGGTATTTTATACCTTTAAAGTTAAAGGAAGAATTCATCTATTACCATGAAAATTATATTTTTAATTACGAACATTCTAATGACTCTGGTAAATGATGCTGGAGGTTTCAAGGAACACTAGGGCGAAGTGCGTATCGAGAATTTCTTTAATTACGTGAATTGCATTTAATTTCTATAGATGCGACTCGATTAAGTGCCTTCTTGGCGTCAATATGCACATTTTTGCAGTCAATTTGTTTTTAATGCCAATAAGGCACTTAATCGAGTCTATAGAAATTAAATGCCATTCACGTAAATAAGGAAATTCTCGATACGCACTTCGACCCCAGTGAGGAATACACAACTGTCCATGCAACATTTACAAATCGACCTGAACGGAATTACGTTTTATTTTCAATTTAATTCAATACATAAATTATAAAAAGTCTGATGTAAATGCATTTATTGTATTTCTTTCTGTTATTCAAAAACAAAGTCTAACGACTATAATGTTTTATTCTATCATAAAGACAACATTTAAAACTACAGCATGTCGAAACTGGCGTTGTTGGAAGGATCCTGCAATTTCGATCCTGAAACTCGGTACAAAAGTGAAATTGCAATAGGTGTGGATTCAAAGTATGTTAGACACATTAATGCATGAATTTAATACATTAATTTTCTGGGCAATTCTAAAAACGGCAATTTTGGGCATTGGTCCCTTCTGACGTTACTATTTCGAAAGATACGAGCTAGGTCAAAATTATTTTCAAAGTTAGAAAAAATATCCTTATAAAGAATACATGGCATCAATATAGGATACAAAATGTATAATATATTACTTTACAACACAACTCATCATTTATTAGTCTAAGACAAAATTTCAAATTATTCCGTATGATACCAGCTGAAACATCTTTGACGAAAATCTGCATTGCAGTCAAGAAAAATTTTAGTAAACAGGAAGAAGTTGTGCGACAAATATGAAAATGCAACTCATTATTTTAAAGCTCCTAACCAAATTTTGAATATTCCCCGCTGATACAAGCTAAAAAAAAATTTGGTTTACAGCCAAAATTCAAAGTATCGGCAAACATAAAGGTAAACATGGGTAGTTTTTGTATCAACCTTAAAATCGCTTACGCAATACAATTTATCATTTCTTAGACTGAGACCAAATTTCAAAACATTCGCAATGATAAAAGTCAATATACACCTTCCGTATAACATAAGTGATTACGATCTAGCACTAGATATTTTTGAATGTCCTAAAATCAAAGTATCGGTAAGCATGAAGTAGGTAGTCGTTGTACAAACCTGAAAATCGCTTATGTTTCTATATCACCTTTTATACATCTGTCGATATCTAGATTTCCAATGTTTTGATTTTATCTGCACTGAAGAGACATAGTTTGTCGAAAATGGCTATGTGCAGAAGTTAGATTTACAGTAACTTTAGAATTGTGTTATTTATTACCACGGGGTCGATGCCACTGCTGGTGGACTGTGAATACCCTAGGGTATTCACCATTCCTGTAGTCCAGTACTTTAGTGCTGACCCCAAAACCGACAATATCTAATTCAAAATTAGGAGTTTCTCCCTCATGCAAAGCTCTGTCCTTAGTTGGTTTTGACTTTCAGATCCTTTTATACATTTGTCGATCTCTGGATTTCCTATGTTTTGATCATATCTGCATTGAAAAAAATCATAGGTTGTCGAAATAGCCATATGCAGAAAGTAAATTGACAGTAACTTCGGTATTTAATTAGTAATTATTTACACAATAAAATTCATCATTTCAAAGCTTCAGACTAAATTTCAAATGATTCCCAATGATGGAAGTCAACAAATTGTTCACAAGTTTTGTTTTAATCTACACTGAAGAGACATACGTTGTCGAAATGGTCATATGCAGAAACTAAATTTACTTTGATATTTTGTTATTTATTACCATTGAGTCGGTGCCTCTTCTGGTGAAATGTTTATTTTCTAATCTAGTAGTCAGCACAAAAAACGATTTTATTTTGATATTTGCAATATCTAAATATAAAATGTTTACCTTGAAGCTTGCAATATCTTACTCAACATCGTAAGCAATGAGAAACTACGTGATCCTTTCACAAAAGGTCCAAAATATCATGAACCCTAACCCATCAGTTGGAAACATAACTTAAAATATTGATGGACACAGTTGAGGAATACGCCAAACAATGGGCCAAGAGAGAGACGGAAAAGGTTGAAACACTGTCCGACTGGATCAGGTTCATAAAGTCATTGATTGAAGCTCGAATGAGGCGCCTAAAGACAACCATGAGCCCATGAGCCCAAATTCAAAAAGCACATTCGATACCCCCGAGGTAGAAAAAACATTGTCCTTCCTCCATGACAATTATGTCATCGTACCAGCTGACAAGGCCCAACAACATCACATTGACTGCTTAATGAAGGAGATGGACATTGACAATTCATTTGGCAACCCTACATACAAACCCCTTTCTAAGCTCCTCACTTCATTACTTACTGCAGTCAAAGATGGCCTCAAAATATAATATAGTGATAAAGTATACTCAACAAGTGGAGTGAATCAGATGTAGATTCTCAAAAACTCAAAAGACTTAATAGAATATCTATCAACAGTGTCAAAACATTTGATTTTTCTACTCTCTATACTAACTTACTACTCTTCCACACGATAAGCTAAAGTCAGTACCCCGGGATTTAATACATCAGTTTTTCTGTACTGAAAAGTGTGAAAGAAGATATTCATAATTAGTGATAGGTCAAGATGGGGCCTATTTTGTTAAACATCATACTGATTCACACAAAAAAATGTAAAGAGGAGGATGTCATCGCAATGCTGGAATTCTCGATTGATAATATTTTTGTAGAATTTGGAGGACAAGTTTTCCAGCAGACAATATGGTACCTATGGGGACTAATTGTGCGCTACTTTTAGCAGATTTGTTTCTTTATTCGTATGAAGCCAGGTTCATACAAGAGCTAGTTCAGAAAAAAGACAATAAGCTAGCCAAATCCTTTAATTTCAGTTTCCGATATACAGATGATGGTCTTTCATTGAACAATCCTCAATTTAAGGATAACCTTCATCTTATATACCCAAATGAACTCGAAATTAAAGAGACCACTGATACACCATCATCAGCATGATACCTGGACCTATACCTCTACATTGACAACTCTGAACGTCCGAAAACAAAATTTTACGACAAGCGTGGTGATTTCGACTTTCCAATAGTGAACTTCCCGTTTTTGAGCAGTAATATTCCCACTTCTCCGGCATATGGCGTGTATATTTCACAAATCATTCGCTATTGCCGTGCCTATTGTTTGAACAGCGATTTTGTCCACAGAGCGAAATTACTGTCTCAAAAACTTATACATCAAGCGTATGTTCAGTCATTGTTGCAATTGTCACTACAGAAGTTTTACGGTCGTCACCACAATTTGACAGACCATTACAATGTTTCTGTTTCTCGAATGAGAACAGATATCTTTGGGTAGATCCACAGTTTTTTACCGGACTGACTACCTAACACTGACTGTGACAAAACCGGACTTTTCTCTGGCTGTGTGGCGTGGAGCAGATCATGCTTACCCTTCCGGAGCACCTGATGATACCTAAGATTTATAGGGTTCACACTGCTAGTGTTTTAGTTTTGTGGCGTTCTTGATCATTTTTGTTTATTTGTTTTGTCTTTGTCTCAATTTGTGCTGCTGTGAATTGCCGTGATTTTGGATTTATGATAGTAGAATTTCCCCTTTCCTCGTTCTTGCTTCGGTATTCGTTTACCGATGTAACTTAATTTAATAAAATTTTACTTAAAGCTACATTTCGTTCGTGCATAGTTCTGTCCTTTGACCGGTTTTGGTTTTTCATTCAATTACTTTTGGATATTTGTTTTCTTTCAGATTTTTAAAACATTTTTATCAATGTTCTTCCAAATATTTCGATTTGATCTTCAGTTATTTATTACCAGTTGGTAAATGCCTCGGCTGGATGACTGTTTGTTCCCGAGATAACTGTCAGACTATTGATCAATACTTTGGTGCTGTCTCGAAATCCGATTTTTATTTTTAAACTTGCAATATCTAAATCTGATAAAATTCTACTTGAGACTAAGAAGCATCTCTACCATGCATAGCCTGCTTTTGGTTTTTCATTCAATTCCTTTTTATCTCGAAGCCATGAAATGGCTGGAGAGATATTGATATGGCAAGAAAAAAATCACGTGCCCCGCATGAGGCTTCAAGCCTATTAACAGCTCTAAAAGATGATCTTCGTGCTTCCGATAAAATATAATGCGCTAGTTTCTTTCAAAATCGTATACATTTAGTATTTAAGTTATATTTCTTCATTTTCTTGAGTTGAATACAGTGTTGTTTTAATAAATTGAAAACAATATGCATGTTTATCAAATTACTCGTTTTTTTATATTGCGTCACGGATCAGCGAACTTGTCGCGCAGTAATTTGCGAGATGAAAATAGCATTGTTTACCTGTGACAGTGCATATATTTATAGCAATGAAATCAACATGCGAAATCACACTATCCGATTATTTTCACGTATTACGGAATAACTTAATACATGCAGACGTATGTAGCAGTTCTTTGGATGACTACGAAGTTTTGCCACATGTAGATTTTCAGGGCTTCGAGATTCAGCTCCATCGGAGCTTTGATTGTTATTTGTTCTCTACCATATTTAAAAAAAAATATCAATGGTCTTCCAAATATTTTGATTCGATCTGCACTGAAAGGACTAATAAAGTAACTTCGGTATTCTGTTATTTATCATCAGTTGGTCAATGCCTCGGCTGATGGACTGTTTGTTCTTTAGGGTATTCTATCTATTCTTTAGGGTACCTATCGTTATTTATGTTTGTCTCTTGTTTTCATTATTGTTTTTCCAGTGCATTTGCTAGTAAATTGTGGCATGTGATTTGTTCCCAGCCATTGTAGGTGTTTACTGTTATCCTGTTTTTGTAATTCATCAACCTATTGATCAATACTTTGGTGCAAGATCTTAATTTTAGAAAATGTTAGTGGAAATTCAGAAGTATCACTCTAGTGCATAGCTCTGTCCTTAGCCTGATTATTGATAAGCAAAAAAAAAACTTCATTTAATATTTCTTTTCACTATCTACGGCCTTCCAATAGCAATTACCGTTGAGCACTACCGGACACTACTGCAATGGAAGAGGAGGTTTGGTGTACCATAAAACCGGTTTAACCAACAATTTCTTTTGAAATGTCTGTGCCAAGTCAAGACCACGGTTTTACACTTCCTTTGTCTTTTTGCCATTTGAATCTCGGTTCTGTTCGGTGTCTAGTTACTACTCCAATAAACAAACAGATGAAAACCAGACGGATGGATGCTTGACAAAGGGTATCATATAATACTTTTTTGTGTTTGTGTTTTTCTATATGTTGTAATATTCCACTAGATTCAGACACTAGTCGGGCAACGGATGACAGTGATTGTAAGAGCGCTTTGCCAGTCTAATTTATGTTTGTTGACAATCCCGCATCCATGACCAGAAATGACATGGATGTAGCGTTGGTCGACAATTAGCAAAGAATTCCGCTCAAGCCGGTGCTAAGGGCCGTCTTGAACTTACTTTGAGGTAGGGGTTAAGCTCATTGTTGAAGGCCTCTTGGTGACTTCAAGATGAAGAACAACAATGAAAGCGTTGTTCCTTTGCTTGTTTTTACCGTGTATTTGTACAGGCTTTGTCACATGTGTATTTACTCCATATCCATTCAATCACCATATTTGTTGTTTATCTGGTCACAGTCTTGACAATTGGAAATCTATTGACTTTTAATTATTAAGCATTATAAAGCTTTATGCGTCTGTTATACTCCTTTATTGATTGGGTTAGATATTCCCATTCATAATTTGACAAACTTAAAGATGAAGTGTACCAGGAAAGCAACATTCAGTTGTACCAGGAAAGCAACATTCAGTTATCAATGATTATTGAACAACGCTTTCAGTATCCAATACTGTAGAATGATGAGGTTCAAAATAACATTTTTTAAGGAAAACAAAACTAAACAAAGACTTACAGATATTTGCTTCATTTCTTTCAATATTTGACCACATGTTTCACGGTAAACATCATCTCACAAGGAATTGTCGCGAGGAAGAGACGATATGACACGTATATTGATTAAGACCTGCGTCAGAATACGTATGAAACTAAAACTAATAATTCTGACAGCGGCCATCAAATTATTAAGTCTTAATACAGCCTGAAACCATTAACTATGCTGTCATATTTTCTATTTGAAACGTAAATACCGCCATATTGATTTATTGATGCTACAGTATTGGACCGGTGGTGGGACAGACAGAACCGGAAATGATACGGTTATGTAATATTATTTTAATACTTAGATGTTCGTAAATATATTACGTACGAATTTTATCGAAAGATTGTTTTGTGTGCAACATTTAAAATTCAAATGCACAATGGATGGTATCGAATTTCGTAAATAATAATATTAAATAACAAAATCTTACAATAGAAAATTGATTCTGCATTTTTCTTTTGTAATGTTTGTTACTTAATCTTTCTAACATGTAATATAAACTTTTTCTACGAATTGTTAGCCTTTTAACATATACATGTAATCGTTTTTATGCAAATCGAAGTTGTTTTTCAATATTGATAAGGCACAAAATAGCTTACAGGAGAATGGTTTAACTCAAATTATTGTTCAGTTATGACATGTGATTGTAATTTTCAGCTATTATTGATGTTTCCTGTTATCCACTGTATCACATTTGATAAGTTCAGACAAGCTACTTAGTTCTTTTTTCATTTATGCATTACAGATAATTTAAATGCAAACGGTTCATATTGTTTATTTTAAATTACTGATGTTTTTTCTTCAAACATTAGATCTCGTGGTAGAAGGAGATATTCTTTTGATTCCATTAAGAAGCAATAATTGCATCTTTTGACCTTTCAGCACCTATACCAGCGTAGACAATTGAAAGAAAGATAACTCTACCTAGTTTTCTACAAGCCTTTGAGCTATTCATCAAGAACAAGAACAAAGTTTACAATATGGCAAAACCAGTACAGTGAAAGAAATGAGTGAACAAAAAGTAGAACCAAGAATAGAGAGCTCAATCTCCAAAAACAGGAGAAAGCTATCAGCTACTTTGGAATGATGCGACAAACCTCAATATCTACGAAAACAATAGTAAAATATCAGGTGCCCTGGAATGGTGGAAATACTAAATTAAAAGTAGAACCAAAACATAAACCTTACTAACTCTTCAAAAACAGGAGTGATATATTAGGTGCTTCGGAATGGTGAGACAAACCTCACTCCACGAAAAAATAAGTAGAATATGTGCTCCGGAATAGTGAGCTACTATATCACCCATAATGACGTCCATATTTTTAAAGCTGGCATAATGTACAATCTTATTCTGTACAATAGGGATAAGTGTAGTATATAGTAAACAGAAATCACTTGAACAATATAAACAAACAGTAGTGAAATGATAAATTCCATAACGGCCAAAAAAATCATGGACACGGATATAAAATTTCCTTAGAGGTGTCTTCAAGTTTTGGTAATGCATTCTTTTGTTTGACAGTCTATTTATCGTCAAAGTTGAACTTCTGGTCACATCATGTTAATTACGTCGGGGCACAGACAACTTGTCAAAATAACATGTATACTCATTTAGCAGCAAAATTGGAATTTTCCCTCTGACAATTTTAGATGCAAACCGATCGAGTGTAGAAAATGTTATCAAATGATTACTCATTAACCTTATTGGCGAACTCCAAATTCTCTCTTCTTTAATGCAAAACTTTTGGTATTTAAGTCATGTATATATCTTATCAGCAATCATTTTGTTCATTCGGTTACGATCACACATGGAGCTTCCAGCTGAACTTCAAACAAACTGCCATCAAAGATGGAATGGAAATGAAATTGAATTTCTTCACTTCAGACAGCAAGACGAAGGTAAACCTGACGTGGATCAAGGTTCCAGAAGAAACGAACCAGGCCCCGAAAAAGAACCGTTCTCCAGAAGAGAAACACACGTCGTCTCGAATAGTGGCGTAAGATCAGGAATATCATTTATAAGAACACTGCAGCGACAGCGACGAAAGAAACAACTAAATAAGAGACACAGAGAGTAAAGGGCGTATGTAATACACCACCGTCACGTAATATGTCCAGGTCTAAGGCAAGCATAGAAATAATAACAAGGACATGAAGACAACTGACAATATCTTAGTACAGTAACGAAGAAGAATTGAATGTAGAAAATGGATGGGTACAACAACAGTAGTCAGTCTGTACAACGAGAAACATCATTACTATGGAATGGATTTCAAAGACAACTACATCCATTATAGTGAGGACTTCGATCTAGAGAAAACAAAACTGGAGAAGTACCTATAACACTGACAGCACAAAAGGTCGTCCTTCTACGCCACGAACTACGCCACCGGCTGGGGCCAAGGAAAGAAAAAAATATAAAAAATACCGAAGTTGCAAAAAAAAACATTAAATTTCGTTATGCTGTACAAGTGTTTCAAGGAGTAAACTCTCATCAGCAGCATTAAAATCAAATAATATGGAAAGCATAATAAGCATCAAACATAAGAAAATAAAGCAACATCAAAGTAATGAAATTCATCTGTCCGCAATAAGCAGGCTGGCAAGCTGGACGTATATTCTGTAAAACCACCAATCATTATCATTGGCAAAGTTTTCCATGTAGAAAGACTCTATGGGAAATTAAAAATAAACCGGTGGTGGTTCTGGTGGACTGTTAGACCCGAGGATATTCATCAACCCAGTACCCAGTACTTCGGTACCAGCCCGAAAACCGGTTCTTTGGAAACTTGTAGTATCTATTTTTTGAAAATTTTGTCAAAACTAAGGAGTATCTCCCTCTTGCATGTCTTTGTCCTTAGTACTTTTTGGCTTTCTGTTAAGAACTTATTGGTAATTTGTTCTCTATCAGCTTTTACACGTATTTTGGTTCATGAATTTCCAAAGTTTTGATTTGATCTAAGAGAATGGCCATATGCAGAACCTAAATAAGTTAAGTGTTTTGTTATTCTACCATTATTGAACAATCAATACATCTATACTGTCCCAACCAAAGGAATAAATCGAGCACAATGACAGAATTGCAACACAAATTTGAATTTGAAAAAAATGTTTTTGTTCCATGTTCAGCCAGACATATAAGGAATGAATGATAAAAAAAATTACAATAAAAGCGTAGGTCCATTGTTTTGTTTTACAAATGGTATTTGGAGAGACATTGTCACATGCGCGTTTACTCTACATCCTTTATTATTTATGTTATTTAAACGAAATGGTTCCATTTCCAAACTTAAAGTAAAATTAGTTTCATTGAATAAATAATTACTATCCAAAATTCTAAGTACATCCTGTTGGCATCATGCATTACAGTAAAACAATTCCTATACTATCTGAAAATTCGGACGCTGCTGGAACATCTCGGGTATTTTTCCCCATCCTCATAATAAACTTTCCAGAGATGAATTACCAGAAAGGACGTTAGGCATTTAATTCATGACGGTAATAAAACGTATTTGACCTTGAGGATTTTCTTCCCATTAATACCTTACCATCATAAATTCGGAGTAACTCAAACTCTAACTAGGAACTGAATAAAAGGATCAGAAGAATTTGGGAGAAAATTAA
This sequence comes from Modiolus philippinarum, assembly GCA_002080025.1. Classification (NCBI taxonomy): domain Eukaryota; kingdom Metazoa; phylum Mollusca; class Bivalvia; order Mytilida; family Modiolidae; genus Modiolus; species Modiolus philippinarum. Next base: position 67,951 of record MJUU01014875.1, on the reverse strand, counting down.
CTACGTGAGCAAATAATTTAGGTCTAAGTGAAAACAGAACATTTTTTAAAATCGTGGATTTCCTATGTTTGGGTTCTGGTGCTGCTGATGAGGAATTAATTTCCGAAATGGCCATACAGCTCATTAGAAATAATTGCAATTGGAGTTAACATATATGTTATGGTCTCATGTCCATTTACTCCATGTCCATTCGTAAAATATTTAATACAGGAGTTTGTCTTTTAATGCAGTGTGGAGTTGGTAAAACAATTTTCCGTGTTTTAGATGTATGCTCTTTATTTTTCTTAGATATGGTGTACTTGTATCATTATATCTCATGTGTACACTTTGTTCATAACTATTATCTCAATTTATGTAATTCTAAAACTTAGGTTTAACTCCTCCCATCGTAGTTTTGCCCTTACCCATATTTTATATTACTGATTTTTCGGATTTCGTTTGGTTTAATGCATTTTTGAACATTTTTTTTAAATCATGTTTGGGTTCTAGTGCTGCTGATGAGGAATTAATTTCCGAAATTGCCATACAGCTCGTTAAAATTAATTGCAGTTGGAGTTAACAAATGTGTTATGGTCTCATGTTCATTTACTCCATATCCTTTCGTAAAATATTTAATACAGGAGTTTGCCTTTTAATGCAGTGTGGATTTGTTCGGATTTCGTTTGGTTTCATGCATTTTTGAAAAAAAAAATTTAAATCGTGAATTTTCTATGTTTGGGTTCTAGTGCTGCTGATGAAGAATTAATTTCCGAAATGGCCATTAACTGCAGTTGGAGTTAACATATATGTTATAATCTCATGTTCATTTTCTTCATATCCTTTCGTAAAATAACAAAATAACGAAATTACCGTGAATTTAGTTTCTGCTTATGTACATTTCGACAACTTATATCTCTTCAGTGCACATGAAATCAAAACATTTGGAAATCCATTAACCAAATAAGTGTAAAACCTGATAGAGAACAAATTACCAATATGATCTAAATAGAAAAGCCAAAATCAGCTAAGGACAGAGTTATACAAGAGGGAGATACTCCTTAAGTTTGAACAGAATAATATTATATTTAAATATTGCAAGTTTTCAAATGAAATCGGCTTTCGGTTCAGCACCAAAGTACTGGCTACTGGGTTGGTAAAAACTCTCGGGGACTAACAGTCCACTAGCAGAGGCATTGGCCCAGCAGTAATAAATGACAAAATATCGAAGTTACTATGAATTTAGTGCCTGTATATGTGCATTTCGGCAACTTATGTCTCTTCAGTGAAAATCATTTAAAACATTTTGAAATCAGTAAACCGAAATATGTGTGAACCTGAGAGATGACAAATTGCAAAAAGAATATATATAGAAAAGCCGAAATGAGCTAGGGGTAGAGCTATGCAAGAGGGAGATACTCTTTAGTTTTGGACAGAATATTCTTAAATTAGATATTGCAAGTTTCATGTAATAGATGAACAATGAGACAAAAAGACTAAACATCCCTAAAAACCAACAGAAAGCACTTCATAAAGAGATGCATTAATCAGTGATGCACATGTGATGACACTGTTTTTGACCTGGACTTTACCAGCTTACATCTGGGCTCCAGGTTCAAAGACAAGACAAAAATTCTTGTATATCCGGACAGAAATAGTTTTTACGAGGAGATCTGAAACACCCTTCTTAATAGAGATATAACAGAATTTTATGTTTTCTTGAACGTAAGGAAGCGGACCTAGTCAAATAAATAGATTAGATTTTTAACTTAACATCCAAGGTACATTCTTACAAATCTTATACATACAAAACTCCGCGGTACCGTTCATCAGTTATCTGTTTTTTTTTCAACTAAAATGACTGGTTCTTTAAGTATTATAACAAATGATTTTTAGCTAGAAAACCTTATGCAGGAGGAAAAAAGATAGCGCACTTGTAAGAAAGGAATCTCAAGTCTACTCCTTCTGTTCAAAAGATATGTTAAAGCTGATAAAACCAAATATATGTTCAACTGACAGACTGAACCAAAACCCTATATCTTGGTAATCTGCATTAATGTTGTGCCCTAAAAGTGAAATGAATGCACTGTTACCAAAACGTCTAAAGTAACTAAACACGATACATGAATAGTTTTCGATATAACAGATCGTGAAAAGGGTCAGATCTCTTATTTCAAATAGAAAAAAAAACGAGTAGGGTCAGATCTCTTATTTCAAATAGAAAAAAAAACGAGTAACTCCACTAGATGTTTCTTTTTTATTGATATATTTTCATTTGTTTGCTTTGTTTCTTTTGAGGTATTTTTCTTTGTTTTTTGGGGGGTGTACCTTTGTTGGTGAATTTTAATAATTTAGTCTTCCGTCCAACACACCAGTACGAAAAGATTGTACACTTTGCATCTTAAACGATGTTGTTGGACTCTATTAGGGCACTGATTTAAAGATGTGCTTAATGGCTTCTTCGGGAAAGCGTTTCTGTTAAGAGTCCCTCCCTTACAGAAACTTTATTTAGTAGATGTATTCTTTCTGGAGACAGTCACTTAATACTTACACATATGATTTTGTTATAAGTGGAGGAACTACTAGCCTGGCATGGGACAGAAGATTCGCGACCCATGCTAGTCAAATAGTTTTACCTGGACAAATTACTTGCGTTCTACCATATCGTTCATTTGGTTTTATGTAATTGGTCCCATTTGAATTATGATTGAAAAAGTATACGGGAAACTTTGATTCTCTCCCCTTTTAACTTAGTGACTTTTTATCTTTAGGCTATATTTAAAAATATCCTAGATTCTCATACCCGTCCGCCTTGACTTTTTTACCCACCTCAAAAAATTATACTTTGATTTTTTTTGTCTATTGGGTAAATTTCTTTTAAAATGACAGCATTTTTCCTAAAATTTGATGAAAAAAATGAAATAAAATACGCTCGCCTGCACAAAATTTTGAAACAAAAATGAGAATCTGGGAATTATTTTATTATGGCCTTATGTTTGGATTACCATATATATGTTGTTAACCTTTTAACGCAGTCAACAAATAACATTTATAAGTTAATTGATTGATAGTTGTTTGCAAAGTTACAAACATGTATGAAAAAGAAAGGAAATGGGGTATATATCAAGGAGACAACATCCCATCTCCAGGTTAAAACTACCCAAAACAAAGCATCTAGGGGTCACCGTACGGTCTTCAATAGTTAGGATCCTCCCACCATATAGCAAGCCCTAAATGGCCCCAAAAAAAAGTATAAAAATGAATAAATCAATGGAAATAAACCACATCCAATAACCCGAATATAAAGAAACTAAAATTTTATAGGAAGACAAGGACAAGCCAATGACCAACATATTCCTCGCTTTGGACAGGCGTAAAAATTGCGGTGGGGTTACACTCGTTTCGTTGGATTCAAACACTCCCTACAATGAAGTACATAAAACATGATGACAATACACATAGGTACTGTCCTGACAAATGCTCGCAGTTACTGACCGCTATCTAAGGACATACTTTCCGACTATGATATCAAGCCTTCTTATGTATGAAACTTCAATTGAAATACTTCTGAATAGATTTCGTATAACAACATCTTCAATTATGAAAGAAGAACATGATCTTGTGCAATGCCAAATACTGCCAAGATGAAAAACTGTTTTAATTTATTGCTGATCATGTTGTTGTTGTTCTTCATCTTTAAATCATTTTACTTATAGGAAATTATCTGTCGTTGATAACATTACCTTCAAAGTACTATTATATCTGATTAATCAACCTTTCTGTCAATGAAAAGAATTATTGTGCCAAAGACTTGTATAACTATAATCATAAGGAAATAATATTAAGCCGATTTTAATCACATTTTTGTTAAATGAAGTACACTAACAGTTGCGACATGTACCAATTACACAAATACAGGTATTTGATTTGGTTAAAATCACACTTTAAGAGCTTAACCGCATGTTATTATTGACTAATTTTTTATAAATTATTTTCGATGGCCGGACAAATTTTGCGAATAAATAAAAAGAATGGCCACATTTAAATTAGTGCGGGTGTTTATAATACCAACTACAATAAAAAATTTATTTTATGTACACTTAAACAAATAGTATGATGCATAGACCCATAAATCGTGCTAGTCATTTATAGCATGGTACTTATTATTGCAGTGTATATCTAATATGCAAGGCACATTTAATTTTATTCTTTTAAAGGATTTCCTTGTTATTGAATTAATATAAAATATGTAACTTTATGAATGAAATGCAACATTACTTATTTACACAATAACACACCTCGTTTACTTTAAACAGCTATATAGCCGTAAAGCATATCTTAAGTAAGGCTACAGTCATCAAACTCATCTCAATAAAGCTGGTTGAAGGATAAAAACAAACTTACTGACAGGTGTCTGTAACATTGTGGACAAACTACAATCATCTACTCTTACATTCTGTGCTCCAATCTGAAACTGAGACATATTTGTATTTAAATATAAGAAATCCAATTCAACGTGTACAGGACGAAACTCATGATACGCTTCAGTCTCTCGCTAGACTAAAATCAACCATCCGAACACGGATGTAAAAGGACATGCAATAGCTTTATTACAGTCTTTCGATAGCTGACTTCAATAATTGTAAATTATGTTAAATAATTAATAACTTTATCTCAAAAGTCATGCATTAGTCACACGAGATTTGAATTTTGAGACAGAAAGGTGATTACCTAGACTTGTTTTAAAACTGGCATTGTTTTTAGAAATATTGTCATTAAGCAGTAAAAATTCCCGAAGTTGTAGTAAATTTTAGATCTGCTGATAGAGTCAAAATATTTGGAAAACCATACACGAAGAAACGCTTCATGGTGACATCAAGATGAAGAATAACAATAAAAGCGTTTATCAATTACTTTGTTTTCCCATGTATTTGTAGAGACTTTGTTTCATATGCATTTACTCCATATCCCTTCATTACTTAAAAGAGAACAAATAATGAAAAGGGTTTAAAAGCGAGGCCAAAAGTCTTAATGTTTGCATACAGGAGATAGTTTTCACTACATTTGAACGTATCCAAAATTAAGCTTTGACTTGCCCGCAGTAATAAAACATACAAACCTACCAAAAACCACTTGAAATGCGTAATTTTACCAACAAAAAAGGAAAATTGATTTACTTGCTCCAATACAAAGAAAGAGGCTGTACTGTAGGACTTTCCAAAAGTGACTGATTCTTTGACGATACCCGAAAAACATCGATATTTAACATAGTTACAGAAGGGAAATGTAATTCTTTAAAAGTTGACACCAAACATCATCGTAAAGATTCATCAAAAAGCGTCTTCAATCACACGTAGATGTTGGAAATTTTAATATATATACTTTAAATCAGTGCTGTTGATCAAACTTTTATACAATAAATTAGATCCAAATTTTGTTTATTGGTGATTATCCTATTCTACAATACATCGGCAAACGAATACCGAAGCAAGAATGAGGAAATGAGGAATCCAAAATCACGACAATTCATATCCAACACGAAATGAGACAGTATGACAAAGACAAATAAAACAAAAAAGAACAAAACGCCACATTGCTAAAGCACTAGCAGTGTGAACCCCTACGAAAACTGAGGTATCATCAGGTGCTGCGGAAGGGTAAGCATGATCTGCTCCGCTACTGCCACCCGTCGCACTGCTGGTGTAAAAAGTCACAATTGGTAAGATGTGCATACTTTATTTTTATTTGGCTATACAAATTGTTTCGAAATAATACTTCAAAGAACTGAAGATTCTAAACACTCAAGATGACAACAAACCCACAAAATAATTAAATTTGAAAACAAAATATACCGAAACATTGGTTATAAAATACAAAAGTACCAAAGTTGCAAAAAAGAACAGTAAATTTAGTACTGCTGTACACGTGTTTCAAGGAGTAACATCCCATCAGCAGCATTTAAATCAAATAATATGGTAACTTATTACAACTTATTTGTGTCATCTTTCCCATGGCAATATGTTTTGTCTGGTATGCAGTATCAAATTTGTTAATTGCAAAACGAGACTTTGTGAAAATGCTTTATAAGAAGTTAATTATGAATATAAGTACTTATCTATTGTTACAACATTTATTCAAATTGTTTATTTTGCCATTCTGTAAATCTTTGTATGAAATTAAGGTAACTGGAGGGAAAAAAGTGCCGAAGTCTTATATTGTTCAGGGCCTAACCCCAGAACTTCTTTTACCTCTGAACCCATTAACATAGAAAAAATAACAGGAAACGCTTATAATGACCGAAATTCACAATCACATGCCACAATCTACCAAGGCACTGCAAAAGAAAAACAAAATAAAATGACAAAGACAAACATAGACAACGATAGGAACACTGGATATCCGGACTTGGTACAGGCACTAGCAAGAGCTGACGGTAGGGTTAAACCGGTTATGGGTACCCAAACATTCCCTTTCTCTATTCCGTTTCCCTATAGTATAGTATAAAAATCATACAAATTAAGACTACTAACTCCATGAGACAAAACGTAATTAAGAAAGACGTGTCAAGGAGTGCTCGCCACTAAACTGCCGGCTAGCCAAAGGAGACTAGACTGTCGAACTACGGAATAAAAATCAAATTCAACACTTCACGAAGGGTTTTGTAAAGAATAAACATGGATTTCAGTAGAAATCGGCAGTATCAATGAGAGGCCAGTATACCTTCAAAATCTTCGAGTAATTTGATCCCAAAGCCACTTTAACGGAATTATGCAGAATATCCTGTAAAAATCCCCATACATAAATAATGAAAGTTACGTCCCAATTTTTCTGTTTTTTTTTTTTATAATTTTGTGAATTTTTTAGCTAACCTCACGAAGTGAGGGGGGCTTATGTGATACCCCTAGCCTTGGATCCTGGCCCAAGCTAGCTACCGCGCAAGGGCCAGGTGTATAAGAAATTATTCAGGGCAAAATAGCCCTGAATCTACTGCGCATGTCAAAACAGAATGTAAAAAGACAGAAAGAAAAATATGGCGACAATCAACTCAGCTCGGATCGATTATTGCAGATTTGTATTGATTTCGTCGCATTTCAACATATTTTCTCGTGGGGATTGTAATTCTTATTAAATGTTAAGTATATGTCACGTGTAAAGTGATCGGAATCAAAGATTTTGGATGAATTTTGTGCATATCGACATGTAGGTAGCTCATCATTCCATTTTATCAATTTAATCGAAGATATAATTCATGGTCTTACAATCAAAACGATGTTAAAAAAGACAAATTCGTTTTTTGACGAAGTATGACTTATCTCATTCAATAAAATGATTAATTTTAATTTTTTGTTTTTATTTTGTTTTGAAAATGACGCTATCCCACAATTCCGTTGTGAAAACTATTTTTAAGGACCAATCAGACGCCAAATCCGACTGTGATCCACCTGGCCCTGGTGCAGCGACAGCAAACGGGCCAGGATCCCAGGCTAGTGATACCCCTAGCGTCCGCGTCCGGTTAGGAAGAATGGTTAAGGTCCATTCCTGCTTACTCACGTGGCCCACATTAACCATACTGGTATGTATGATGCATTTTGAGATGACAACAACAATGCATGCTTCGGGTGCTGTCTCTGACCTACATTTTACGCATGAGCGACTTGGTTAGGTAGAATGGTTAATGTCAATTCCCGCTTACTGACATGACCATCATCAACCATATTGGTATGTATGATGCATTTTGGGATGGTGACTGGAATGCATGCTTCGGATGCTGATTCTGACCTACATTTTACGCATGAGCGACTTGGTTAGGTAGAATGGTTAAGGTCCATTCCCGCTTACTGACATGGCCCACATCAACCATACTGATATGTATGATGCTTTTTGGATGACAACAACAGTGCATGCTTCGGATGCTTTCTCTGACCTACATTGTACGCATGAGTAACTTGGTTTGGTAGAATGGTTAAAGTCCATTCCCGCTTACTGACATGGCCCACATCAACCATATCGGTATGTAAGATGTATTTTGGGATGAAGACTAGAATGCATGCTTCGGATGCTGTCCCTGACCTACATTTTAGGCGTGAGCGACTTGGTTAGGTAGAATGGTTAAAGTCCATTCCCTCTTACTGATATAGCGCACATCAACCATACTGGTATGTATGATGCGTTTTGGGATGACAACAACAATGCATGCTTTGGATACTGTCTCTGAACTACATTTTACGCATGACTGAATCTGTTATAAAGAATGATTATAGTCCATTCCTGTTAACTGACATGTGCAACATGTGACAATGCTGTGCAACGAGGTGAGCCTAGACGGCTGGGGCTGCTTAAAATTTCCGTAAAAACAAGGGTGAGAGGAGCCCTTAGTAATAAGCTGTTGCGAGTCGCATTATATTTAGATATCAAATGTCCATATCTTCCAAAACTTCTTAAACATGCTTATCAAATTATGAGATATGTTACCTTGTTGTAAAAGATGTGACAGTAAGGTTACGTTCATTAAAGTTGTCACGGGTAGAACAGACGGGTACAAATTGTCCTAATGAGATATATACAGCTTTTTGATGGAGCTACATGAAAGTCGCCACCAAGAAAAGGGACATTAGTAATAGTGAAATCAAAATTATCCAATTTACTATATATTTTAGATTTAATCTTACTAGAGTCAACGATGATAGTTACATGGAAATATAGGCAGTATTAAGAGTAAAGTGTTTGCTTTATTAAGTTTCAGTTCTTGAGGGTATAGTCTAAAATGGGAATTGTCAATAGTAAGGATATCGTCGATATATCTGCTGTTGTCATTGAAAACTGACGTAAGTTCATCACTGTTTTGTACGGTCCCATTCTATAGTTTTTCATAAAGTCAAGTTCGTAACAAAATCGAAGAAGATCTGCAATGAGAGGTGCAGTTTGTACCCATGGGAATTCAAATGACCTGTTGATAAACGATATCGCCAAAATTAACAAAAATTTTGTCTAGCTAAAGATTTAATGCCTTAACCATGTTATCGCAAGTCAAGGAACAATGATTTTTGTAAGTGATATTAGAGAAGAATCCTTGCTTTTTATTACAACAAATGAACTGTAGACCAGAAAATTTGAAAGACGATTTTATAAGTTGTTCTTATTTAGATTCAATCAATTGATGTGGAAGGGTTCTATAAAGTGTAGAAATCATAACTTTCAAAAGACAAAACTGTTTAATTTATCTAAAACTGAACATAACTGAACTTTGCCCCACTCAAAAGACTGTTTTGCAATTTTCCTGAATAATTGGATTGAGAACCCAAAATTCACAAAACTTCGTAGTTTTGCAGAGGCAGAACTCGAGCAACACTTGGACCCCCTAAATCCACATTTAGTTTGACTGGGTGATTCGTATGAAAGCTAAGAAATTTACTCATTTTCGAAGTATTTAGGGAAAATACAGCCGGCACTAGAAAAAGACAGCCGTAGGGTTAAACCGGTTTATGGGTACCGAAACCTCCACTTTCTCTGTCCCTTTAGTATAATAACATACGAATAAAACCCAAAACTACTAATTACTTGAACAAAAGTAGGTTACATCATAAATGCCACAGTAAGTTTTTTCTTTGATTGTTTTTATCGACAGTTACTTTTACAATAAGATTGCTGATGTGGGGATTTCGTGAAAAACGTCACTTATACCGGTAGTCATTTTTACAGAATAACATAGCTTTAAAATGCTTTCATATTCATTTAGCGAAGCGTATTCACAGTAGGTAACGTTGTCCTGCGAAGGTGTGCTTTTATACAATAAATTGTCCTGCTCTTCTCCGATTGTCCCGGATTCAACACGAATAATATTGAAAAAATGTAAACATGCAGACGCTTTCACCATAGTTCTTAAGATAGGTTGTATTCTTTAACTTTGAAAAGTAAATCTTAAATAGTTATCATATATCATACTACACATTTCATCTCTCAAATTCATGAACGCATATTTGAGATTTGTACAAAATTCAAGTTTCATTAAAAATACAGTTTTCTTTCTAATTAAAGCACAAATTTTAAACTAAAACCACTTACAGTATCGACCCTTTCAATACATCGAAATCGGACAAGAGAACAACGACATGAATTGCTGTGGAAGACCGTAATGATAATGTGTCCTGACTTTCACCCGAATTGACCTGGCTTTTATGCGATTGGTCCCGGAATTTAAACGATGCCAGTTTGATTAAATAAAGGATTTATCCCGTGTATTGCATCCCACTTTTAAGAAAATGATGAATTTAGAGTTACAGACATATAAATGACCAATTAAGCTAAATTTTGCGATTAAAAAAAGGCAAACGAAGGTTTAATAATTTTTTTGCACGTTGTGTTGGCGAATTCGGCAAATATTTTTCGGGCTGTGGAATATTTACTTTATTTATTGATGAATGTAATGAATGTCACGGATATATCTTGTTGAGAAAGGATACTTCTTGTTAAAACCTCTATTTCGAGTCGGTACATAGTTGCAAAGATATTTATGAGGAAATGTATCAGAAACTAGATGCAGAGATTTAATCATTCTATGCTAGATGTGACTCCCATTTTTGACAAAGGCCTTTTTCCAACTGTTATATACTATTGCTTAAGTTGACATTTTGGCGTCTTTCAATGTCCTTTCATCGATATTGTTAATATTACTAAGGTTAACCAAGTTACAAAACTGTTATTGGAGCTAAACCGAAGTCAAAGTTTACATCCCAAAGACATTCTTAAACAGATCTGGGGTGGTTAAAAAGACAATATACAGAGATGTACAAAAAGTATTCGTTCACTCTCTTTCTTCACTACACTTTTTATGCAAAGCCAAATTCAAAAAAAAAATATTATGAAGTAATTTCTTGCAGAATTCAAGTGTCACTTTTCCCGTTTGATATATATGTATATATACTGTGTAACCTTTTAAGGTACTGACTGTAAACTTGGGTTTCTAATTTTGATTTCGATTCAGTTAAAGTTTTTCCACTTGTTCGACCTTAGAAATGTAATAAAATGATATTTCATCATCTACTGTTACCACTGAAGAAAATTCAAAAATGTTTTACAGGACTGATGTATGGAAATTGTTCACTTCTTTCCGAATATTTGGCAACACGGAACATAATTTAACGCAAGGCCCCATGGGAAAAACATAATTTTCATCATCTGTTCTAAAACTATTGCAGCAAATTAAACTGCTAGTAAACTGAATTGGAATGATTTATGGAAGGTCCTTTACAAACACTGCTCATTTCATAAGAGCCGCACAAAAAAATACTATCAGTGCAGAGCTTTATCTAACATAGAATCTGATTGGAGATAATAATTTTTATAAACTGCTCTGAAATTTAACTAAACTGTAGTGGAATCTTTATCAAAATTTCCCATTCTATTAAATAAAGGTAAAAGTCAAAATGAGTTTTGTGATAGCATACAAATTTCCAGTGCAATAAAAGATAGGAAAAAACACAATTAAATAATATACCAAGTAGACTAAAAATACACAGAGTAAATAACAAAAGGCCGAAATAGGCGAAAATTTAGTGAACTGTTACCATGTTACCATTCCAAGGTTATCTTATGAAAGCATGAACGGTAATTTCAACTGAAGTTTTTGTATGTTAATTATTTCAAATTTGTTAAATATGTATTCAATAATTCAGATATTAATATCTGAAAAAAAATCGATCTACATTAATATAACGTTTAAAGAAAATTTTTCAAAGTCGAAAAAAGAATTATTATTTTAACACTTTTGATATGACATCAGAAGCGCATTCAACTAAATCGGAAATAGATGTCAAAACAATGATGTAGAGTCTAATGTTCTGATATTTGGAAAAGAAAAATTAAATCGACTTGAGCTTGTGTCCGTATGAGCCGTTTGCTAACTGTAAAAAGTTTGTTTCAAGTATTCTGGGCAATTGTGCTTAAAATTTTGGATGCGTGTCCCAATTGCAATAGCTTAACTCTATCATTCACACATAAAAAAGCCAAGGTTTACAACCTCCGATTTACTTACTAGATCTTGGACCCATGTTATTAATATACTGAACTATTTTGTTTTAAGTCACCTATTTAAAGTTGTTTTATTTTAGTGAAACACCGTCACACCAAGCAGAGCAAGAATAATCGAAATGGCATTGAATGTGAGCCAATGTCAAAGTTTGTCTGGTTTCATCTGACAAGCAGTTCGCTTTTCTATACATAATCTTTATTCTTGAGTTTACTTTTGCATATCCTCAATCAGTGCGCACTATCTATTCAAGAGTACATAATTGTTTTTGGGTACAGATCAATGTCATGACGTAGGAAATAGTTCGGTATTTGGCGACTTTTTATCAGTTTAACTCACCCTAGATAAATTATCTGAATACACATAATTTAAGAGGTGTATTTTTACTAATGATTTGAAGCGATTTGTTCATGTTTTGATCGTGAATACTACAAATATTCATACACCACCGTTTCCTCAGTATCAGGCAGACATATTATTGATTGAGTAGTAGAGTTATCTTCCTTTAAATTCTGTGTTTATGATTACATCATATTTATTTTAATACTTGATCTTATTAAAAAGTATAAATTTTCATTAAATAGAATAATATATAGATATGATGGTCTTTAAATTCTGAATTTTGTTAATTTAAATTTCTCTTATCAGAATTTACATGGAAATATTTATTTTTGTATATATTAAATGTTTTTATTACCACATATAAGCTTTCGTCCGTGCAAGACCTACAAAGTTAGTCAAGGACGTTAAAAACCTCCCAGTAATTCATAAATACATTTTGCTATCAGGCTACTGCATTGCCCATGATAAGAAATACTGAACTTTCAAGACTTATTGTCCTCTTATTGGAGTAGTGTTATGCGTTATATAAAGGACAGTTAATATAGTATCATATCTTCTTCTATAGTACGTAATAGTTTAAAAACTAATGTTTGTAAAGGTGTAATAAAAGTACACTTGGTAATATCTCACTAATTTATTTATTTGAAGCACGATGCACAAAGAAAACTCCAGCTTATCAAGGAAGTGGTTTTTATTTCTGTCTACATCTTGATGTTAGCAAAGGATGTATATTTAGAAGGATAAGCATCTCGTGATAATCTGGAAATATATCAAGAGGCGTGAGATTTTGTCACTTTGGGACCCTCTCTTTGCAGCCTTATAACAACGGAAATATAATAATAATAGTCACAAAAATTGTTCTACGAGTACAGTAGATGTTAAACTTCAGGAAAATATCAAATTTATGAAATTCTGTGCATTACTTTTAAAATCGTGGTGCATTTTTACCGATGAAAACCGGAAGTGGGAAAAAAATCAACGAAAATGTATTGATTACAAATTTCAATCATATAGTGTTTTGAAGAAACTACCTGCTGTAATGTAACGAAATTTACTCTACGGATGTAAAAATCATTCAGCTTTCAGAAAAATATAATTTTATTAATATCCATAGACAACTTTTTAAGTAGATAGCTCGAAAATGAATGCATACCAAAACGCTTCGTTATAAATTTTAAATTGCAACATTGATTGTGCACGAGTTTCTTATCCTTCTAAATATACCAACGTAGTTTGAGCGGAAATATTTCATTATGGATATACATCGTATATCAATTAATTTTAGAAATAAAAGATACCGCCATGTCTTTTCTTTTAAAATCCTTAATCGTTCCGTATAGTATTAGTTCACTTTGATTTGAATAAAAATGTGTAATGTTTTAAAAGTCATATTATTATTATCTAAAATAATAATTAGAATTGTGAAAAAAAACAAACAAACAAACAAACAGCAAACAAAACTGAAATAGAAAAGCCCCCTATGCTCGCAAATATCTGTCAAATTAGTCAAATTTATAGTGACAGAGACAAAGATTAGAAACTCCTAGTTAATCCGTTGTAAAAATCGGTAATAACACGCGTGTGCGAGACTTCCCGTGAGGTTAGTCGATCGTGTAATTTTAATTAAATCAACAAAACGTTTTTTATTGAATATTGATAAATTGTCATGGATATTAATTGTAATATCAGGTAAGCACAATTATTAAATGACGATGTATTAGTAAAAACAATAACTTTACCATCGGAACATTGTGCCTGTACAATTAAACTTTGACTAAAATTACGAGGAGTTCCGAACGGATTCTAGTGTTGCGTCATTGGAGCGAATGTTAACAATTTCGAGTGTATGTCTCTAGATATAGACAGGCATTTATTGCAACGGTCAAGCAAGTGACAAAAGTTTAATTTTGAATAGATGTAATTTTACACCCCAAGCCGACGTTCCGAAAGACTGCCTGTGGTGAAAGATACACGTATTACACATTATTAATTTATTGACAGCAGACAACATAGATCGTGTATGCAGAATAACTGATGGACAGTAGTGTCTTGTTAAGATTTTACATTTGATTGGTTGCATAATAATAAAACTATCCAATCAAATTTAAAATCTTCTCCGGGTCGCACTTTCAATCAATTGATTTAAATACATCGCTGTCAATCAATTATCAACAATGTTTCTATACCTGCGGTCAGTATTTGCGAGCGTCGGCTTGGGGTGTGAAATTAAATCTCTCCGAGTTGAAACTTTTGTCACTCGCTTGACCGTGGCAATAATTCAATTAAAATCGAATAAAAACCTAACTATGTATTATCTAGTACATGTGCAGTTTTGACCC